>CAJPEV010003460.1:13100-30649 GCA_905338385.1 Darwinula stevensoni | reverse complement strand
GGGGGGGGGGGGGAGTCGCGCCCCCCCCCCCGGATCTGCCACTGCATGCATATTGGGGTAGATAGAGGCGCGATCCGCTATCTGCAGCAGTAGCTGCCACGATGCGATGCCGATATTTTTACTCAATCATCAGTAGTAAGGAGATCACGGTTCACTTACTCCATGAACGGGGCATTTTGCAAGATGAAGCTAAAAAGATGCACGGGACGATGCCTGAGTTTCTGCCAAGGCACCTCGTTGAGGCCTCCTGACGTGGCCTCAACCCCACAAACGACAGGTTCGAGGTATTCATTTGGGACGTCGAGTCTACGCTCGCCGATTCATCAAACGTGAAACCTGACGATAGTAAATTTACGAAATTTCCAGGTCTAAGTGACTTCGAATGATAAAATCGTGTTTAAAAAAAGGGTGTATATTATACCATGCAAACCGTGTAGGTCACACTTCGCATCCAGTGTTGCGAAAGGCCACAGGCCATAGGTCGGTCACACCTCATACGACAGTGTATGCTATGTTTCAACTTTCTATATTTCCCCGTTTCCATAGAGCGAAAATATTTCTACAAAAGGTATCGCTCTTGGAAATTGTGCCCCGAGGCGATTCATCTTTTCAATTTTTAAATTAAATTAATGAAATTGATAATGATTTCTGGACAACGACTCGAGTACTAAATTTCACCTTTTTCTTTGTCTGTTTCGTCGGGACGAAAAAATATTTATAAATACTTCTCTTCCCCCTTCCTCAAAAGACGTGCCTCGACGGGACGTGCATCACAAGTAGGGTTTATCTTAAAATCAGCGCCCTGAAAGAATTCTACTTTTGTCGAAGCGAAAGGAGAATCGGCGAAATACTTCCCCCCCCGTGATCTGCCCCAAGGGGATATATTTCAAAAGTGCCATTTTTCTCGTATTCGGAAATCCAATCGTGCTCAAAGTTTCAATTTTCTATCTCTCTCTGTTTCGTTGGAGCCAAATATTTTATGGAAAAAATCTACCGAAAAAATATGCCCCTCCTCCCCAGGGAATGTGTCAGAAATGTAGGATTTTTCCTGAGATCGGCATCTCGACAGGTACATTTTCGAGACGTTTCGGCTTACTGTCTCTCCGTTTGGCTGGAGCGAAATCATTTCGTTGAAAACGTCCCCATGAAGAAGTGCGCCCAGGGGATGCAAGATACATGCAGGGGATGTAAGATAAATGCATCGATGTACCGTCAGACTCGAATTTTTCTCAGCTCGGCATCATCTATCTGTCTACAAATTTTCAGGTTTCTACCACGTCTAGAAAATTAATGGAATCCGCGCGACTCAGTCACGATCGTTTCACAGGGTCATCCGGAAGTCACTTCACACTTTGTAGCGTCGAAAAGAACATACATATTTACTTTTGACTTACATAAGGAAGGTTACATAAAGTTTACATAAGGCTCTTGTAAAGTTCCCGTTCCGCCGTAGACAACTTTCTGGCCTCGTCTTCCCTTAGTTACCTGAAAGAAATAGACAGAAATAAGATGTAAGATGTAAGTACATCGGCACAGAAATAGAACAACAGCAAAAGTGTTGTGATTTTTGGATCACCCTGTATATTAAATAACTGATGCTCGGTGAAACTCGATAGCTTTTTCATCAAGTGTAACTCATTTTGCAAATGAATGCGGCGAACTTTTCGGACAACCCTTTTCTGTAAAGGATTATTAGGTTAGAACTCGAGGAAATAGAATTACATATGCTGCAATTTTAACATTTAACGAGCCGGCTTTATTGGCACCAAATCGCGAATGGTACCCCATCGTCGAGGAAGTTTCATGACGTAGCATCGAAAATGTTCTCAAATCCCTTGTGATTGGCATAAAATGCCTCAAATCGGACGGGGGACTTCGAGCGAAGGAAACTAATCATTTAACACTGTCGATCTCGAGTTTTGAAGCGAAGTGACATGATCGGAAATGAGGAAACGATCGAGTAAAAAATTTATTGGAATTTTACCTTTCGATTTTAAAACGTGCGAGCGCGGAAGGCGCAAGAAGACGATGGATTCGTTTCCATGGAATTTACCTCGAACGTTTCGACCACAGGGCTAGGAAAAAGATGTGGAGGTCGTGCACGATAGAATGGGTTTCCTGCGTTTAGGAGCCATTTCGGTCCGTACCCGTAAATAACCTCGGTGGCTCTTCTCCATTCACCACGATGGGATCCTCCGGATTTTCCTTACCGGTTTTCCTGCCGTCGTGGACACGGAAGGCAGTCGCGGAACTGCAGGCCGAACGTTTCCCGGAAGAGTCTCGTCGGCCCGATGACGTCCGGTGGGAACCGTTTTCGTTCTCGGGGGATCGTCCCCGATGGGTCCACGATTTCTTTCGGGGGCCTCACGTTCCGGGACTGCCCGTGCCGAGATCGCCGGATCGACGAAGGACGCGACGTCGCGTCGCCCTCGAGCGGTCGCAGTCGACCTCGTTTACGGCAGGTCGAAGGCAAGAAGTCGATCGAACTTCGAAAAGCAAAGACGGGCTTAAAGGGGACGAAGGGCGACCGCTCTGTGCACGGTCGAGGCGGGTCGAGGTGATGACGCCTCGTGTCGGGTGGGGTATTCGGTAAGGCCACTCCGATGATCCCTTGGCACCCGCTCCGTTACCCCGCCGATGCAGACCACAGGCCCGCTTTAAAATGCGAATCGCCGTCATTCTGCCGAGACCGATTCCCGATCGCCCTTCACAGCTATCGTCTCGAACCGAAGCCTGAGATCCGTATGCACGATAGAAAGAAATCTCGGAACGACTCGAACCACCGGTTCGTCCTCGGACCAAGTACGCCTGGCGGGAGCTCTTTTCCTTCGTGCGAGCATCGAGGAGAAAGTCGGCATGAAAAATCAGGAAAATCCCATAGGAGCGAACGGCGAAGAGCCGCCATGATACCAACCGGTATGGGTTCCGATCGCGGCACACATGCCTATACCGTTCCGACGGGCGTGCCGTCTCCGGTTCTTTCCTTTGGCTCGGCGGTCGGGACGAGCGACCGAAGATACGAGCGAGGTACATAGACTTTCAGATAGGCTCGAGTGGCTCACGCGCCTAGCGGCCGAGGAGAGCGCAGTCACTCGAGGCACTTGAACGTGCGTGTAGTGACGTCACAGCTGGGAGATGATTCGCATTCAACTCGCTTCGATAAGGCTTGTTATGGGGATATAGCTGTTTTTTATGATTCAACTGTTGGAAATTGTTTTTAGCTTGTGTGAACAGGACAAAAGCAAGGCTTGCATCCCATCCCCGAATCAGATGATTGCGAATCGGTTTCACAAGGTGAGGGGCATCCGCAAATAAAAAAATGGATCGAGCTGGATCACAGGGGTGTCGGCAATAGCTCTCCTCATGTGGAATCATCCCGTGGTACTAGGTGGAAGGCAGTGGGCTGATCATGATGACGTTGATTTCACCATGAATTTCTACAGACGGGTACGATGCGGGATTATTCGCTGCTTTTACCCATTTTTATTTTGCTTTCAAATGATGAAGCTGATGTTTAAAAGAGAGCAGTCGAGTAGAATGTCAATACGATGAAGGAAAAACTACGAAGAAAGGAAAAGAAAGGAAGGGCTAAACAGGAACGAGAATAATAGATATAGCCAAAGACAATGACTCTGAAATAGGTAAGTTTACTGTTTATAACGAGAAGCACGCCATTTATTGGTAATACCGGACGTAGAAAGCCATCATTATGCAGGGTGATAAGAAAGTTCAGTTACCGAGACTTTATTGCAAGAACCGGGGAAAAGGGGAAAACTTGTGATTACGTTCCCTCAGAGCATTCCCCATCGTCACCTATACATCGGTGCATCCTTAAGTTTCACATTTGCCTAGTGGTACGAAAGTACACACTGCTTGACCAATACTCTAAGTTGAAAAATGAATAAAAAGTATATTTTCTTCGGGAAAGTCACAGGTTAGTGTCCTTGTCGAGCATCGCTATTTCTTATGGCTTTTCTTTCATCATCAGCAAATACAGTGACGGCTTAAATTGTCCTAATACTGCCTACTTTTGCCTTCGTGCTTCCATAACTCTCCAACAAGATATGGTACCTGAAACTCTATACACTCTCCTGAAAGCAATCGTTCTTTTCAATTAACTGACACAATTTGCAAGTCGATTGGTTTCCTATATGTAAAATAATAGAAGATTGAATCAGGCTCGCCCTAATGACAGTTTATCTTTTTAATTTCCTAATCATTACCGCAAATATATTGTACTCAGTGTACTTTCCGCTAGTCTTTATGGCGGGCACAACTCTCCATGGCATGCTTTGAATCAATTTGACACATTCTGATGCGTGAATGATGCTCCCCATTCGACTTCGACTCGCGAGCAGAACTCGCGTATGCGCCAAGATCCTCTCTCGTACGCTTTCAGGTACCCTTGCAAATCATCTTGCAAGTTCTTGATGGGATTAAGATAGGCCGATTGTTGCGGACAATCTGCGAGTTTCATGGTTTTGTTTTTGACTCACTTGCAAGGCTATATTTTGCTGTGTGCCTTGAATCATACTACCTGTTGAAGATGACTTGGTCCACATGGAGCAGGTAGTAGTTTATGGTTCCCTCGGGATCATCTTCAAGGATGTGATAGTGGAGGTCAGCATTGAGTCTGCTATCTATTCAGCACAGGATTCCCATATTCCTTGTCCATCGTAAGGGTTGTAAAATTAGCGGTAATGAAGAGAGCATTACTTACCGGTAATTTGTACGTGATTTTACCGGTAATTACTGGTATTTTACCAGTGCATTACCACTAGGTTACCGGTGCTCCAAGTGAGCTATATTAGGCAAGATTGAAAAATTTTTTTCCCTCGTGAAAGTCCCAAACATCCTCATCTGCAGCAGGAACGACGGAATGTTATGAACAATAGCTCAATTTCTCTTCCCTCACTAGAAAAATGGCATATGGCACCTACCAAATTCGTTAATGATGGTGGCAAATATTTTTCCAATGCAGTCCTATATTTTCAAAACCTCAGACTCCAAACCTCCTGCTCATTTTTATTCGAATATCTATAGTATTTCAACATATGAACAATGAAATTTGACACTTGTGACAGCCATTTTGCATTTGTTGACAGTCATATTAGAATTATCAATAGATTGAATATGACTCAAATCAGAAGTCTGAATCTTCTGAAATATACTTGCATGCATGCGTTAAGGATACCGACCAAATTGTAGCGTTGGGAAATCCATAAAGATGTTGAATGTTGATATTTTATTGCTTAATGCAAGCATTTAATAGAAATAGCGATATTTATCATTCAAATGAGAGATATGCCCAGGTCTGTTGTTTAACCGGGATTCCCATTGCTGTTTTTTTAGTCATATCTTTCGATTGGGAATTTACCGAGTTCAAAAGTTCAAAAAACACACTCAGACGCGAAAGGTAAAAGTAACCACACGAGTTAATATCGATGAAAAGAGCTTGAAGAGAGCTTTTATTTGACACTAGTTCCACGTTTCAATTGCGTTTGAAACAAGAAGTATGAACCGCCAAATTTGGTGAAAATAGGCTGTAAATGACTTTTCAAATTTAATTTTAGGGCGGTTCAAACGATGTAGGAAGTTGAAATTTCGTTCTTAACATTGCCATTGCTTTAGTCCGCAATGTTGCAAAAGCTCGTTGTGTTACCATGCATCTTGGTGCTCAAAATTTGCGTGCAAAATTGGTGATATTTACAATATTGGAAATTGCATAACTCAATTTGTAAAGAATATAGTAGAAAATATATTTAATAATGCGATTATACGATTTCAGCTTTAATGAGAGTCCGAAAACGCTTTCCTAGCTCGACTAGGACCAAAGATCCCTTCAGCTAGTCCTACTAGTATATACAGTATTAAAAACACAATGAAGCTACGTTCGTGCATATGAAGCCTCTGATGCTTGGGTCTGAGTGCATGTCCGCAAGTCCATGTGCGCATGTGCGTCGCTTTCTGTCTGCCTCGGGTGTACTTCTCCCTCTCGCGGAGGAGCACTTTTTTTTCTCGACCTTGCGACTGTCGGATCCATTCTCGAGAACGTAATAGCCCGAGGCGGGTGGTGGAAGAGTTCGGGTAGCATAAGAAGACTAAAAACAAAATGATGCGATTCGAACCCTAGACTTCCTGATTACGAAGCAAACGTGTTATCACTACGTCTGTCTCCAGGGCCGTTTCTAGGTGTGGGCGAAGCGGGCGATCGCCCGGGGCGCCAGCGGGGTAAAGGGGGAGGGAGGGGGGCGCCAGAGGGGTAAAGGGGAGGTGGGGGAGCGCCATTGGAACTTCTTGCCCTGGGCGCCAACACGCCTAGAAACGGCCCTGTCTGTCTCTATTCCTTTCCATGTCATCCTAACATTACAACGGGAGAGAGGCATTCTACGAACCACGCTCGCATTCAAACGCGTATTGATTAGATGAAATAAATTATTTTTTCCCCCAAAAAAATAGTTAAAAAATGGTTTAGCAAGAAACGTTGCAATGGGCAGTCTAGTAACCCTGAAACTGAACTTTAAACCTTAGTTTCCTAGGGGTGGGGCACCTGGACGATGGAGTTTAGTGGCCCTGTGACTGTTGGATCACAAGGGCCACCTAGGTGACGCAAAGCAGGAGTTCGAAATCTGAACAAATTGGTATTTTCATCCCCCATATAGACACCGACGTGTTTGGAATGAGGCGTTGAATCATTGTNCTTTGTCAGAGTCGCCGAGCCGATGAGGGACCCATGTCGAGTAAACCTTCCGATTGCCGAGGTCGTTCAGATGGTTGCCGATGGCCATATGGGTGACTCCAAGTGTAGTCGCCGATTCGCGAGTGGTGGCGTTCGGCTTCGCGTTGAGGGCGTTCCACAGGGCTTCGTCATCGACTGTAGATGGACGTCCTGAGCGTGGTCGATCTCCGAAGGTCGTGTCGCCAGATTCCAAGCGTTTCAACCATCGAGACACCGTGGAATAGTGGACGACGTTGCCCTTGAATGCAGCGCAGATGTTGTCCGCGGCGGCTCTCGCAGAGTGTCCTTGGAGGAACTCGTATTAGACGATGGGGCGAAGAGTTGCTCGTTCGATCGGAGCCATGGCTGCCAACTAATGGCAGAAGCAGCCTTATATACCCCGAGGGCAGAAGCTTCGAGAACGTTCCAGCATATACAAATGCAAAGTCCCGCCCATCATTCCTTTGAAAATTTTCATAAATAGTTTTAGAAAGTGTTGCAAGACTTTATTTCCAACCCAATATATAGACATGGGTCACACCTATCCAGCCTCACAAAAGCACTTTCGTTCAGTAGTAAGGTAAATGCCTAGATATGAACATGTCCAAGTCAATCGATTAATTGGCTTTAGAAGTATATACATATATGATTTTGATTAAATCTTTTTCTAATTTTACGTTTGTATTGCGACAATTCCACCATGTGAGATGCTCGGGAGAATTTCTGTTTCTTTTTGCTTGTTTGCTGCGATAGACTTTAGGCCAGGCGTAATTTGAGCCACCCTCATATCTGCCCTAAATCAGGAATTTTTCGGTGATCGTAATGTATTCTGGGCGATTGGCTAAACTACTCAACGAACCATGATGAACACACAAAAAATCCAAACGGGAGATGAAAAACAAGGGATTTTTTTTTTTTTACCGTGAAAGAATCCATTGAATCGAGGTTGATTTAATGTTGACACTTCCACCGTGAATAGTGCATCATTGATTCAATGTTGAGTCAATGTAGGTGTATAAACGGTGATGGTCACCGCGTTGAATCAATGTTGATTCGCCATAGAAGTATAAACCTTCAATAGTGAAACATTCGATCCACACCAAATCAACGTTGAATCAATGTTATGTGCTACCTGGGTCTAGATGGTCGAGGAAGGTAGTTCTGAGTTCTTCAGAAGGCGCTTCTAGCTCTGAGGGAACCTCGATTGCCCTCGGTGGAACTGAAGTCTCTTCAGGTGTTGCCTCCTCATTTTCGGGTGCCTCTCGTTCTGTTGTGACGGGCTGGAGGCTGTTCAGGACTTCCTGCTTGATGCTTTCCCTCTCCAGTTCCGAGAGCATGTTGTTCGATATAAACTCTCTGATTTGCAAGTCGTTGCTCGTTGACATTCAGCTCTGAGTAAGATCGATTCCAGAGCTCGAGCATTTTTCTCCGGTACGCTCCTGGCGCATCGGAGCGTGCTTGGTAGTATGACGTCAGTGTTCATGAATTTCGTCCATTTCATACGTTTCCTTGCGGGGGGCATGTTTCCTGTAGCAGAAGCGGGTCGAGTGTCGACGCCGGCCCCTGGGACAGAGATCGTTGTTTCACCAGTAGCCTTTCCTCCCACTTCTGTCTGGTGAGGAACAGGAATGTGAGAGCCTCCTGACGGCAACTTTTCGCTGACTGCATCGGTAGACCTGCAGCCAGCGCGGCCCTTTTTATCCTGGGCCAGTATGAACTTTTTTAGGTGTGGCATCAGCATGCAAGTATGAGGTTGAGGACCTGGCAGGTGAGATGCAAGGCCACAGCTGTCTATTGCATATTGCATTGGGTGCACACGGTGATCCTCTGATCCATGGGGCACCACGGCCGTTGGACTGTCGAGAGTCTCATCCGCCCTTTATCGATGAAGTGCCTAGCACCGCCGGATAGTTTTTTCATCGTCATGCCCAGGACGTCTTGGGCAAGCAGCTCGATGTTCCCATGTCTCCCATCCAGGTTCTGACCTGGCTGACGCCCCGATTCAAGCACTGCGCCACGCTGCTGCCCGGATGAGGGCATGATTAGCGATGAAGAATTAACGACTCTGAGGTAGAGTTGGCTAAGTCGGGATCTGCTAGCAATTGCGAAATAGGCGCGAACTCTTGTTTCCTAAATCACTCCCAAGTCCACAAAGTTTCATCCGGATCGAGTATGTAGCTGTAACTACCGAACCGATCCGGATGAAACTTCCGGTCAAATTACAAAAACCAAGGGCATTAATTCAGGCGTACATGCAGTTAATGTAGGGGAAAGAGGGGTAATACTGAATGTCTAAGGAAATCTGCCTTATAGGCCAGAAATAATGAGTTGAATTGTATTTTGAATCAGTTTCTGTTTGTAAACCCTTTTGCTGCCCAGTCTTAAATTGCCCGAGAACCTATCAGTGCTGTTTTTTTTCTGGAGAATTAGCACGTGAGACTTTAAACCATTTGGTTCATATTTGGTTGCGTTTACAGGGTCAAATATATTCCTTACACTTCACTCTTCGTCAACCATTTCCGAGATCAACGTGTTAAAATTGTACACGTTGGGCTAGTACTCTTTAGCTAACCTCGTAATCCAAGGCCGATCTCGCTTTCTTTGCTCTATTTCCTCTTCAAATTCCGAGCTACTAACGTGCTCCCTCAGTGGTGTCGTCGGTACATTCCTCACAGCTTTCGATATTGTCATCTCCGAAAACAGTATCCAGCGTGCACTGTTCGATTTCCGATTAATCCAAAACACGCTTGCTATTTGTTGACGCCATGGCTCGCAGCCTGACAATTCAGCTGTCCTGCAGGACAATGCACGCCCGCACACAGCGTTCAAAACGCAGATTATCGCAAGGTTTCAGTGGACTGTACTCACCGTACAGTCCCGATCTTCCTCCATTTGACTACCATCTGCTTGGTCCAATGAAGAACGCCCTTCGGGAAACACACCATAGGGGGCAGAGATGGATGGATGGATTTATTTGCTTTGATTCAGCATCAACACATCGATAAATGAAAAATAAATTAAAACAGTCAAATAATCGTTTCAAGCAGGCTAGAAAGAAAGTCATCTCCCTTCAAGATTTTCACAATAAGGATTTTCGTTAGGACTCCAGTTGACTTCTTGGAAGAGTCATACAGATACGGATGTGGCAGTTGTGGCTACAAAGGCAACTACTTACTTCGGGCTGTAGAGGATATTCCTCATCGTTTCGTATATTGTTGAAGAGTTTATATCCTTGATACTTTACTCTGGCGAACGAGTTTCAATAGCTGCTCAGTCTGCTGGCCGCTGAGGTGAGCAAGACGATATATTATTGCAGTTTTTCCCAATTGCTAAAACCTTTTTTCACATCTTGATAGACATTTCTCAAAACTTCAAGTATGATCTGCAAAACTCTGCACTCTTTTCTCACATCCATGCGTCCGACCAGTGGCGTAGCGTCGGGGGGGGGGGGGGGGGGGGGGGGCCCCCCCCCCTTTCAAAAAAAAAATGCCGCCGGGGGGGGGGGGGGGGGGGGGGGGGGGGGGGGGGGGACGTGCCCCCCCACCTTTCAAGAAAAGAAGGAAAAGACCCAGAAATGCATGAGTAGTACCCAGCGCCGTACCAAGGATATTTGGTGCCCTGTGCTAGATATCAACCCAGCAACCCCCTCTATACTTCTCCAGCTTCCCCAATACCAACAATACATTAAGTAACAATTCCCATGTTTAATTTTGCTTCATTCAGATAATTTACAAGTTTTTTTTTTACATAAGTTTTATTCATATTTTGTAGCAATTTGGCAGACTATCGGCGCCCTGTGCGGGCGCACCGCTGGCAGCCCCGTCGGTACGGCTCTGCCTTTCACTCCCCAGTCTCCCCATTATCTTTTCTCCTGCCGTTCCTGCCATATACGAGGTATGATCCTTACCCAAATCCCCTCTTCCTTTCGCGCGTTCCCTTGCAGTCTCTTCACTCCGACTTTCGTTTCCATTTCCTTTTGAATTAAACTGGGTATTTTGAGAATATTCTTAAAGCGATGGCCTTGTTTTTGGTTTCCTTTTCCAAAAATAGGTCATTTTTGCTGAAGAGTGAGCAGTGCCAAAACGATAACCTTATAAGCGCCATATTTCCACCTAATCTTGACAAAGCATTCCTTTTCCGTTGTTTATAAGGCTGTGCACTATACAGTCAAATTTTAAGAGGAGAAAGAGATTTGGGAGGTTCGGTTCAAATTCTATTAATTCCGATTAATCTTTATTATCGTGTTTATTAATGTAATTGATTACTTGGGTGATGAAACCAATCGACAGCCCTAGAATAAAGTGAACTCTTACCTTTTCAAAAAAATTTTATTTCCATTTCTAATTAGATGTACACAACGGTTAGAAGAACATCCACTCAACGGCGTAATTCATATGAGCAAACGTAGAAAAATGAGAAAATTTATTATTCTTAAAGTTTCATATGAATTTGCTCATTTTCCTTCGTGAAAAAAAATTCAAAACGTCTGTGACCTGACTTCAACTTACTGACTAATTCTTCTTATCAGTCCTTTGGAGCATACAATCATCTTGAACTTATGTTTGACCATATACAGTACTTTTAACGGAACATTATATTATGGAGAACAATGTATTTCAACATGAAAATTCATCTAATGACAGTATTGATGGAAATATTACAGTCGATTAACAGATTCATATTCGCTGACGAAAATTTCTGCTTGAAACGTGCATTTTCCTCAATTACGAGGAACACGCTTTTTTGCTGCCAATGGGCTTTCATTGTAGAAAATGCATCATGGAGGTGGGAAGGGGGGCGAAAATGAATTTCATATTGGAAATTCAGAATTGTGGGGCGCCCTTCTCATCTGAATGGAAAAATTAATGCAGAATTTGTATTGCTTCGTTTCAAGTGATTACGATGAATTCGATGATTGCTGATGAATTGATGAATGAATTTTTTAATAACTCGGCAGCCAATCGGCACCCTGTGCGGGGGCACCGTTCGCACACCCCTTGTTACGGCATTGACAGTATCAAGGAGTTCCTCGCCCCCCCCCTCCCAACTTTGTCATGTGCCCCCCTACTTTTTTCATCCACGCTACGCTTATGCGTCCGACTGTCAAAAGTGCGTCCCTCTATCAAAATCTAAGTACGCTCTTCGATTTTTTAAAATACGGGATTAGGAACGTCAATGGACAGAAAACAAACGACTGCGCTAAGTCGGCTAAAGGGGACATCCGTAATCTCAATATGCATTCCTATTACAAGATCTCTTTAGGAGGAAGGAATAGGAGCAGATAGAGACCCTTCGACCAGTTTTTTTTCCTTATTACTCAAAGTAATGTAATGGGATAAAATGTCGAGTACAGATCCACTATTACGAACGTAACCCCTAAAATATGGAATTTTGTAATAAAGGGTAAAGAACTCTTAGATTTCACATCGAATACTTTTTTTCCCTGTTGGATGTCAGCAATCGAGAAAACTATTCTGGTTTTTTTGCATCTATAAGCTAGACTGGGGCAATGCACATAGCCCTAACAGACGTGCATCTCATTTCCAGATGGATGGTTACTTTCAAAACTTAACGTACCCATGTCAAAACTGTATGTCCTGCTGTCTCATTCGATTTCCGCGCCCCAAAAGTCAAAACAGAACGTCCCACCATCAACTTCTAACGTACCTGAAGTCAAAACCTAAGGCACCTTCGGCAAAACTCAAAGGACGATCCAATGCTGTGGATGGGAAAGTGATAAGTCTCGCTCATCGAAGCCCTATCAGTCATACCAGGCAAAACCGACCAGAACCTCCCCTATGTCTTTCAAAGGCGCGTACGTTACTTTCTGAGGCAAGGACGTTAAGTTTCGACGTGAGCGCCATAAATTTGCTAAAAAGGACAACAGCAATGTATTCCATTGGAAAATATGTTTCCGTAAAGGTATGGCACGTATGCCGACTTACAACTTTAAAATACAATAAATGGCACTATACAGGGTGTCCCAGAAACCCCGCTCCAAGTTTTGTACTTAATTATGTCTTAATTTTTTTCTGATGGAAATGAGTTTTGTATCATTCGAAAGCCTAGACCTTTCTTAACAACAGGGGAAAGTCATCTACTGATATCTGGCACATGTCCAAGCTTATGGCATTCGGTTTGGTGGAAATGGCGCTGATGAAGTCAGGGATGTTAGGGGTTTCGCAGAATACACTTTCTCTTTAAAAAAAAAACCACAACCAGTAATCACAAACCGTCAGGTTAAACATCAGTTGTTCAAAAAGGTCTAGGCTTTCGAATGATACAAAACTCATTTCCATAAGTAAATAAAAATACGGACATAATATTGGGTTGGAAAGAAAGTCTTGCAACACTACGCAAATTTTTCAAAATGTTATAACTTTATTGAAATGCAATTTCAGTCTACAATGTAATGACCATTGTTGTCTATGACATGTTCCCAACGCACGGGTAACTGCTCGATGCCCTTTGCCCAGAACTCTGGCGATTGCGAAGCGAAGAAACGGCCGACATCATTTTCGAGCTGTGCTCGATCGTCGAAGGCCTTGTCCCGCAGGTGATTCTTGAGGGCCCGGAACAAGTGATAGTCGGAAGGGGCCGAGTCCGGAGAATACGCTGGATGGGGTAAAACTTCCCAGCCCAGTTCCGAAATCGTCTGGCGAGTCATCTTCGCAACATGTGGACGAGCGTTGTCATGCAGAAGGAGAACTTTGTCGCGTTTGGGACGCTCTTTTTGAATGACGCCAGCCAACTTCTGAAGTTGAGCAGCGTAGACGACGGCAGTCACGGTGGTACCGGTTGGCAGGAGCTCATAGTACGACATTCCTTCTGAATCCCACCGACAGCAGAGAAGAACCTTCTTCTCGTGGAACCCTGGTTTCGGTTCGTGTGGCGGCAATTCTCCTCGTGGAAGCCACTGACTCTTGCGAGTATGGTCGACGTAGAGGACCCAGCTCTCATCTCCAGTAACGATTTCCTTCAGAAGGTCCTTTCTGTGCGGACGAAGGAGCAGTGATTCGCAGACACTGACACGGCTTACTTTGTCAGAGTCGCCGAGCCGATGAGGGACCCATGTCGAGTAAACCTTCCGATTGCCGAGGTCGTTCAGATGGTTGCCGATGGCCATATGGGTGACTCCAAGTGTAGTCGCCGATTCGCGAGTGGTGGCGTTCGGCTTCGCGTTGAGGGCGTTCCACAGGGCTTCGTCATCGACTGTAGATGGACGTCCTGAGCGTGGTCGATCTCCGAAGGTCGTGTCGCCAGATTCCAAGCGTTTCAACCATCGAGACACCGTGGAATAGTGGACGACGTTGCCCTTGAATGCAGCGCAGATGTTGTCCGCGGCGGCTCTCGCAGAGTGTCCTTGGAGGAACTCGTATTAGACGATGGGGCGAAGAGTTGCTCGTTCGATCGGAGCCATGGCTGCCAACTAATGGCAGAAGCAGCCTTATATACCCCGAGGGCAGAAGCTTCGAGAACATTCCAGCATATACAAATGCAAAGTCCCGCCCATCATTCCTTTGAAAATTTTCATAAATAGTTTTAGAAAGTGTTGCAAGACTTTATTTCCAACCCAATAATATACTAAACTTGAGGCGGGGTTTCTGGGACACCCTGTATTTGGCTTATGATGTGCTACTGTCAATACACTTACGTCGATTCTCTATGGAATTTGTGCAGGAACTCTTTTTACTGTTCTGCATATCATACTTTACACTGAGAATTTATCGTTTTCCCCTCAACATCTATTCTGAAAACTAACAATCTAGGCTCGGTTGTTGAGTGGATATGTAAACAACGGGTGTATCAACAGTGCTCAAACAGGATCACATCAGCTAAGGTTTACGGCTGTGAAAGCCATCAAACAGCCTAAAGAGATAATATCGTGTGAGATATATGCACAAGTTGCTGCTTGAATGAACACAAATCCCCCCTCCACCCCTACTACCCCTCTCGACATCAACCCTCGTACAACCTGCTGCGCATTGTCGGATAAATAGGAGTGAATGAGTCGCAATAGCAAGCAGGGTATTTTATTTTCTACTAAGCGGTTCAATGCGTGGCTTCTACTTACGCAGTTGAAGGCACCGCTGTAGTCGAGAAGTATTCGGACGATGCTGCTTTTTCTCGTTCAATGCTGATAAAATTAAGAAAAATAAAAAGCAAAGAGTATTCGGAGTGGAACGGTTTTTCTTATATGCTGATTGATGGGGATCTTTACTAACAGCGTTATGTCTGATAAGCTTATCAAGAAGAAGATACTCGAAGCCCTTCAGAAACGGTGAAGAGCAGCCAATTGGTCACAGATCTTTTGGTTCAGAAACAGGTTTATCTTTAGAACAAGCGTGATCTTCACTCGTTTCATGATCGCTGAAATAGC
The DNA here is from genome assembly GCA_905338385.1 of Darwinula stevensoni. Taxonomy (NCBI): domain Eukaryota; kingdom Metazoa; phylum Arthropoda; class Ostracoda; order Podocopida; family Darwinulidae; genus Darwinula; species Darwinula stevensoni. The sequence goes on along the minus strand of CAJPEV010003460.1, from coordinate 15,551 downwards.
ACCTTGACGAATCCAAGAGTTGTAAAGGGTGGTGAGAGGGTCAACCAGTTCATGGGCACAGAAGCGAAAGGGCCAAAAAGGAACTCCATCAGAACCAGATGCACAGTTCTTTTTCACCTTTCGGATGGACCGTAACACTTCATCAGCAAGGAGTACAGGACAGTCGGATGTGTCGAGAGTTCCATTTTTAGATGTTTGGCATGATTGGGTTTTCAGGCCCACACTCATAACGAAGAAAGTATTCGTCTAGTTGTCCAGGATTCAGCTTTGAACTAATTTGCGGCAGTTTCTTGTATCCGCTGAGATCCTTCAGCAACTTCCAATATTTTATATTTCCCACGTCAAGGCAGTGAGCTAAGAGATTTTCATGGGCCTTTTTGATAATCCACTTTACTTGCAAGTCCAATAATTTTACACCATTTGTAGCTCCGATAATATGGCATTTTCCCCCTTTTCTTGTATTACGCTTGATATTCCTGTCGGCGACATGAATGACTATTATTTCAAGTGTTACCCGTAGGAATACCAGATCATAGCAGAATTTTGAATAGGCTAATAGTACTACTTCGGGTTCATCTGAATTCAAAAACATCGGCCACTCAGTACATTCAAGCTCGAAACGGAAACGATCAATATCGAGATTTCTGGTTTTGAAATGCAGTTCCTTGTATTTCCGATCATACTGGTTCAAGTTTGGAATGGCAAGGATACCACAGTAGTCAGTAAATTGTGCTAGTTTCCTCACAGTATAGTTCACTGTGTTCCTCCAATTTTGATCAAGTCGTTCTGAGTTGAAAAGGGGACTATATTGCGAAAAGACCCTGTGAGTTAAATTTGCTCGAGGCAAGCGCACGCCCTTTGCTGCATGACGTAGCAAGTATGCTACATTCCAGTTAAAATTTTTAGAATGCGTAGGTAGCGAGCTCCTGAGGTAAATCGGTTCGTAGCATATGTGTAACAGTCCGGTCCTTATTCCTAGCATCCATGCGGTCGCTAGGTGCCATACACCCTTGGTAGCAAGCTAATTAAAAACACATGGCTTCGTCGTGTGACAGACTGACGTTTTTGGTGCAATTATTTACAACTTTCCGCTAATCCAGTGTTCAAGCTCATCCGCATTTTTACATTTTCTTTTGCGTTGAGATATATACGAATGTTGACGGAACGACTGAGGTCTCTAGCGTCTATGCAGCGTGGGTTAGAAAGCTGAAAATGCTGTTTGTAGCAAATAACATTTTCGGGCCTACTATGTACTTGCAAATTTGAGGAAAAAACTTTTTTTCCCCACTCACTTTTCCCGTCCCAAGCTGCAATTTTTATCCAAAATAAATCCATTGGACATACCCTCATGGACACTCGGACATCCCCTGGATGACTAAATGTCTCGTCCAAGGATAATCCTTGGACATGTCCATTGGATGAACTATTGGATGTCCGTCTCTTTGGTTCCATTGGAGATTCCCTTTGGGAAAGCTTTTGCATGACCATTGAGGGGTGCAGCGTTTGTAATCCCCAGGTAACTATGGGGCGTAAATTTGCATGCTCATGAATATTCATGGCGTGGGAAAGGAGCATTTCCCGCATATCGACAATCTCGCCCTCTCACGTTCCTTGGAGGAACTAGAAGAGATGGAGAATGAAACATTGAGCCGAAGCTCTCCATTTCCCATTCTTGACTCTGGATCAAAACATAATTTTATCCTCACGATAAGCGGTATGGTTCTTTCGAGCAAGGAACAGACTTACGTGACAAGGGGAACCACACTCTCACCATGCAATGTGCAGGAATTGCCGAGAGTCTCCTTGTGCTATGTTACGTCTCTCAACAAATAAATTAATATAGAATGACATCATTCCTTAGGCTTGTACGTGGGAAATTATCGAGTAGAGGATGAAAGCTTACGCAGAACAATTTGTTAGCATTTTGGGAATCGGGAGACATACAGCGGCGGGATGAGCCCGACCTCGCTTATATTACGAGAACTTTATATTCCTTGAATGAACTGCTAGATATCAGGTCAGATGGAAAGCCTCAACGGGGCGGGGACTCCGTCCAAGGACATCCAATAGAAGACCATAATAAGTTGTCCTTGGAGGTTTCATTGCTGGACGTCCAATGGATGCCCAAAAAGGACTGACACATCGTTTCGTTCGTATTGTCGAAGTCTAAATGATATCATGCACTGGTCCAATTATACAGGGTGACACAAAAGTTCTGTACACTCGGTTATCTCAACTTTTTATAACCATTTTTAAAGAACTCACAAATGGGGACAACGCTATTAGAAACTACAACCATTTCAACAGATAATGCCCGCAAATTCATTCAAAATGACCACCTTTTGCTGTAACACAATCGCGAAGTCTCTTTCGGAATGCATCGACTGCGGCACGCAGGGTTTCCTGGGGGATTTTGATCCATTCCGTTTGAAGGGCACGCTTCAGGGATTC
>CAJPEV010003460.1:0-12446 GCA_905338385.1 Darwinula stevensoni | reverse complement strand
CTTCCCAGCTTCGTGCAAACTGATCACAGCCGACCGACGATCTTCATTGGACAATGGCATGACGAAACTGATAGTTTCATCAGCACTTTGAGAATCCCCTAAGTCGCGCGTACCTTAAGCTACGTGTAGAAACCAAGCCATGCATATATGAACGTGGTAGCTTAGAATCGAGAACAGTTTTTTAAAGTGTACAGAACTTTTGTGCCACCCTGTAATGTCACACTATCTATATATTGAGTGAAGTTATTGGGTTGCGACCTAAGTCGGGAGATTAGAAGAAAAAGAAAAGAAAAAAATACATCTGGCGATCGGATCCTCGTAGTGCCATTCCATAAAACCTTCATTCAATAAGATTCATTCAATAGAGTGTTCGATATAGGGAAATTCTGCTCGAATAAAGCTCAGAATGCATGAGAATATATCGATCCATGGCGATGACATCCTATGTACATCCAACGGACGACCGCCTCTGGACTTATGTCCACCTCTGGACAACTGGACTGTCCATGGACGAGTTTTGGATCACCTACTACTTGGGGAGTAGTCAGAACTGAATGCCTCTTCTCAAAGGTTGAAAGAGCTTCTTACGTCGAAACAGCAATGTGACAAGCGATGCTGACTGCTATTCAGTAATATCCAAGGGACTTGGTCCTAGAATTTACTGTCGATTCATTTCTATTATAATATACCCAGCTAAACGGGCTTGAAAAGGGAATTGCAGCCCCGAGTTTAGTCTCGCTGCGTGCTTCAGGAGTACGCACGTCGTTCATGGGTGAAAATTTACGCTTCTTGCCTTCAACTGGTGGCTTCTATGGCCGTTTTTTGGTTATTTTTGTTCATCATACAAAAAATTTATGATCTTGGGGCCCACTTTTTCTCGTAGATATGAATCCTCCTCCACTAAATCCTCCAAATCTTTCCTCCTATGCTCGCTCTATTGACTAGTTGTGCGTTTACGACTAGCAACCCTTACGGAACTTCCAAATACAGGCGTATGCATAGGATTGTACAGTACTGAATTTAGCCTTGTTTGGAAATAGTTCAGTCTGTATCATGTTTTGGCCATTCTTAATAAATATGGAACTATATATGGTTCCTGTATAGACCCCCAAATATGGTGCTAGGTTTGCAATGTTTATGACACTAATATAAACTATACGGAGAAAATACTGTATTTGGAATATATTTGGAAACTGTTCAGCCCATGTACTGTCCATGGAAACACACGCATGCACGTTGAGGGCCTTCCATATGGCCTGACATCTTGCAGTTCGTTCAAGAAATAAAAAGTTCTCACAATATGAGCGAGGTCGCGCTCATCCCGCCGCTACATGTCTCCCGATTCCTCAAATGCTAATGAATGATTCTGCAGAAGCTTTCACCCTCAACTCGATAATTTCCCACGTACAAACCGAAGGAAGGTTTAAGAATGGCCAAAACATGATATGGTCTGGACGGCTTCCAAATACAGTCTCCCATATGTAATCTTTATTTGTACCATGCACATTCCGAGCTAAGCACCCCTGTATGGCCATATTTGATAATTCGCACGAAATCTGAATATGGAGTTCCCGTAAGGGAACACCCTGCACCCTTTCGAATGACGACACAAATCAAGTGACTTATCAGTAAAACAGACTGTCCTTATTAGGGTGTGGGAATGTGATAATGGGCCCAACAGGAAGAAACCGTGATTGCAAGGACATCTGTTGTGGAGCAGAAATTTGCAATTCCCCACCGTGCCAATACAGACATGTTGTCTGTATTAGCACGGTGTAGTCTTCATCGCAGAAGTGGCAAAAGTACTTCTCGCTGTTCTTGCGGCACATTTTCTTATTCGTAACATCTCACCTGCTCCTTTCCTTTTGGTACCCGCTTCGTCTTAGAAAATGGTAGCTGGCCTTTTCATCTGCCATTCTCATTGGTACTGAGGGAAAGGGCAGATATTGCGATCTAGTCCGTCTGTCCTCGGTATCTACAGGGTGGCCCAAAAAAAAGTGCACCTATTTTCAAATGGCATTTTCTCGAAAACTATTTATGCTAGCGAATTGAAAGAAAAAGCAAACGAAAGTTCAATTAATTTCCTATCGAATGGTATATGGACCATAGCTCCCATACCATGGCTGCCATGCCCATTTTTAAAAAACATACCACCAACAAAAGTTGCGCGGCGAGAAAAATTAGAAATTTAATCGTGTCTTCGCATTGCAAGAGTTCAAAAACATGAAGACTTACCTTTGACTTTAATTTTCAATGAATGGCTAGATGTGGCCTCCACCATGATCAACCACTGCTCTCATTCTGCCTCTCCACTTGGAAATGGCCTTGGCGATGGAGCTCCGCAGAGCTCCATCCCAAGCCATGCGAATTCGCTCCTTCAACTGTTCGACGTCTCGGATTCTTACACCCCGTTACACTTTCTGCTCCAAAGCTGACCACACAAAGTAGTCGACTGGGTTGAAGTCAGGACTGCAGGGTGGCCAAGAGCCTGGTTCAATGAAATCAGGGCAGTTGTTCCTCAAGAAAGTGATGGTATGTTGAGCTGCATGGGCTGGTGCCCCATCTTGCATAGACACGTAGCCATTGGGGCTTTTGTCCTCGATCTCTGCCAGCATGGGCATCAGGACATCACTGCAATAACTTTCAGCATTGATCCTCTAGGAATGAATAGAATGGAAGTTTTGCCATGAGATGAGGCTCCAAGGAGTCCATGACTGACTCAGTAAAGTGCTTTCTCTGACGTAAAAGCCTAGCTGGTTCGACATCTCTTTTCCGTTCAACTGCTGCATGAATGCGATCGTTCTGGGTGTTCCTTGGAGTCTCAACTGTGAAGCGCTTCTCATCTGTGAACCACACTGTTTTTGCAGCTTTTTGGGATCGGAAACGATTCAAACGTTTTTTGCACCGCATCATTCGCTTCTTCTTCACAGCTTCCGAAAGTTCGGGAACTGGTACCCCTTTGAAGACTTTGAGTCTAAGATCTTGCTTGATGATACGCTGCATAGAAGAACGCGAAATTCCAATTTCCTTCGCAGCTTTACGCTCGCTTTTGCTGGTGCCTGGTCTGCCTTCTTGGCTCGAGATGAGGTCACTAACAGCTCGAATGTTCACCTCAGTTCTTACACTTTTGGGGCGGACACTACCTGGAGCACGTTTTCCACTCCCGGTTTGGGAAAGTTTTTTCAAAAACATGCCACATTTCGTCTCTTCCAGTTTGGATTTGGATATTCACGCAGAGTTTTTTTTTTCTAAGGAATATCCTTTTTCTTCGCGAAGAGCACGAATAATGCTTTTACCCTCCTCCGTTAAAATGCGATAAACACTCATTTTTACTGTCCTGAAAGGGTAAATCAATAAATTAATTTCATACACGAAGCGGTGTTGTGTGGATGAAGGGAAAACCAGTTATGTCGAGCCATTCGCCTGTGAGGCCCTATCGACAGGTCAGGAATCAACTTGGGAGGTCCGAAGAATCACCTCTTTCCCTATGCTGGTCTCATGCTTGATGGGGTGTGAAACACGGGTTGAAAATAAATTTAAAAAACTGAGGGAGTATGCTATGAAATGGAGGAAAAAAAGGCGACACCAATGCCGAATGACAAGCTAGCACGTACAATGCGCGCAACTTTTTTTGGTGGTATGTTTTTTAAAAATGGGCATGGCAGCCATGGTATGGGAGCTATGGTCATAAAACCATATACCATTCGATAGGAAATTAGTTGAACTTTCGTTTGCTTTTTCTTTCAAGTCGCTAGCATAAATACGTTTCGAGAAAATGCCATTTGAAAATACGAGGGGAAGCTGAAAAGTTCGCGACTTTTCCTAGAAGAAAACGCAAATTTGGTAAACTGAATCAATCTTATCCCCCCCCCCCCCCCCCCCCCCCCCCAAAAAAAAAAGCTTGAACGGTAGCGTTTCACATATGTGGGACGGGAAGTGTGCCCCTGGAATTTCCAGGCTTCGAGGACGTATGTCAATGCGAAGGGGTGGTCGCCACACACGATCCTACTTTCCGTTGGAGGTGCGTCAGACAGGAAATAGGAGGTCGGAAGTACATCCGATCGTGACATCTGCACGCGGTTCCACGGTTCTGACCAGGCGGGCGCTGAGAATCGATAAAAAAAAGTTCCTCGTTACGACGACCTGCAGTCATGGATGACGAAGGGTGAGCGACATGGGTGGCGATTCACAGGGGCTCAGGAGGCTCCAGCCCCCCAAAAAACTTGGCAGAAGGGGCTCACAGCGAGGACATGAGAATAAGAAATACTTGGTGTACTGTCTCTGAGGTCCCCCAAATTTCTGAAAAAATCGCCGCCTATGGTGTTAAGCTTTCCTCGGGTGTTTATCTTCCTTATTCGCCTCCAGTAGGAATAGTGCTGTGCCTTGAACCAACCGAGGCCTATGGTGTTTTTCAGTTGAGTTCGCCAGTTTTTTCACTCGATTTCAACAGGTTTTCAGTCGACTGTGAAGTGATTGTGTAAATGTGGCGATTGGGAGGTGCTCAACCTGCATTGGAAAGGTCGGAGTCGAATGAAGTAATGTTGAACTCGATTGAAAACACGGAAAATTTGAAATAAACTCAGCCAGTTTCTAGCAATGCAATGGCATTGGCCAAGGCATGCTCGTGAGCAGCCACTTCTCTCAGACGTGGAACGTTTTCATCGTTCCTCCAACATTAGACGAAACGTCAGGTCCAGTCACACAAGCTCCGACTTTTCTTCCTTCGACTAGGTGGGAAAATAAGGGGAAATTTCAGTCCGACCCGATAAGAATCGGATGTCCTCGCCTATCTCCGATGTGTCTCCCACGGAAAATTGGATGGCGTGTGGTGGTCTTATGGTGATGGAAGTGGATCTGTCCCTCCTTCCCCCAAGGTCCTCCCACTGAATAAGGAAGGGACAATGGTCCTTAGAAATTACATGGCTTATGACCAACTGTAACACTCCGGATCAATTTCAAATCACTCATTATCTCTTTTATCCTTCATTTTGAATCAATCTGGAGCAAAGTAATCATGTTGTTTTTTCAGTTTTTCATTGAGAATGACATAAGAAAGCATGCGGCAACTTGCTACGAATAAGGGCGGGTTCTACTCGAAAGAAGGGTTGTGTTCAGATTTGTATGCTTTCAGGCCGAATCTGAAAATGAATAGGTCACTTCATTTTCCGAACGGCAGTAGAAAGGCCATTCACTTAATTATTTTTCCAAATATCTTCGATTGCTTGCATCTCTTTCTCATTTCCATAAGAGATATGGATTCGATCAACGATTAGACGAATTGGAAACTCCGTATTCAGGTTTTGACCAATTTGAAGGTAACTGTAAAAGACCAGAAAACTAAGCAGGATTTCTCACTGATAAGGGTTGAATTGAATGCAGGCCTGTGGGAGGCATGACATGTGGCATGACGCCACGGCCCCACTAATAACTATATCCCTTCTCTCCGTCCCTGCATCACCTTCCTCTGCGGCTCTATTTCTTTCCCACCTGTGACTCTCCTCTCTTTACCTTCCTGTAAGTGTATTGTAAGTGTCCCTTTGCAACATTTCCATGAAAGAAAAACAATATATGTTCACAGCTCTGAGCAAGCATGCAAGCAGTACTGTATATTTCGCGAAAATATCTTTCTTTTCAATTTTGCAATGAGACATGGCGCGGCGAGTCAAAGATGTCATATCCGATGGTATCGCTTGACTTCCTTTTCTTTTTGGACAGGAAATGGATGGACGTCTCAATTAGAGGAGAAGTCTCATAGGAGATCGGAGAGACAAAGAAGTTGGACGAATTGTTTTCTTCGAATGTCGCCTGCTAATGGAAGCTCTTAGCATGCCGACCAGCGTGAGTACTGAGGACGTCGGACCTGCAAAACTCATTGAAATCATTTTATACTGACAATGTTTATCGGTCCCGTCCGGGCACACACTTTTGATTTATCGGAAAAGATTGACATTAAGTCCTGCCACCTTCACAGTTAAATAGGAACTAAGGTTTCTCCATGTCCGAGAACTGATCTTCGCTGCTTCAGCGAGAAGAGAATGGATGAACTTTTTCTCAACTACAATTTGCCTATCGCAAGGTCGCAATAGAATGGATAGATTTATGCCACAGTAGCTGTAGTGATACTTTAGCGTTCGTAGGAAAAGTATGTCTGGCGGAACGAGATTGTCATAGTCATGACTATCGCCTGAAAAGGCCACAGGAAGAAAATTCACAATATGGTCGCTGGGTGTGGAGGAGGAACGTGAAGAGGTGCATCAACATCGAATAAAAAAATAAAATTATTTCGTATAATTTTAATTCCGCTGCCTTTCCTTATTTTCAAGGGGAGATGGAAGGAGTGAACCTGAATCGGTCTCAAGGTGAGAATGTCTCCTCAGATTGAATCATTCTGGGAGGTCGACCAATGGGGAGCCGAGGAGAGTTGCACCTTTTTCACACGCTTGGAACAGGCCGGCCACCTACTTTTAAGAGGTGCAAGCAGACCTTTTAAAACGGAACTCAATGGCGCAACCTTTAGGGATGCCTTTCATCAATACGCACGCAATTCAGGAAAAGCAACCGGCACATAAGTTATTCTATTGACAGTCTTCGTGTCTCGATCTTAGGGTTTTGCAATCAAGCTGTTTTTGCGCCGCTGACGTCAAGAACTGCAGTATTTCAGTATTTCATAATTACCACAGCTTCCGAAAGTTCGGGAACTGGTACCCGTTTGAAGACTTTGAGTCTAAGATCTTGCTTGATGATACGCTGCACAGAAGAACGCGAAATTCCAATTTCCTTCGCAGCTTCACGCTCGCTTTTGCTGGTGCCTGGTCTCCCTTCTTGGCTCGAGATGAGGTCACAAACAGCTCGAATGTTCACCTCAGTTCTTACACATTTTGGGCGGCCACTACCTGGAGCACGTTTTCCACTCCCGGTTTGGGAGAGTTTTTTCAAAAACTTTGCCACATTTCGTCTCTTCCAGTTTCAATTTGGATATTCACGCAGAATTTTGTCTAAGGAATATCCTTTTTCTTCGCGAAGAGCACGAATAATGCTTTTATCCTCCTCCGTTAAAATTAGGGCTGTCACGATAGGTCGATGCATCGATACCGCTATCGATAGTTGGAGATATCGATAGAATTTTCGACCATCGCGATGTATCGGCAAATGATTTTAAAGGGGAAATGTCCTATTGGATTGAGGCGAGTACAGTTCAATACAGTCCGTCCCGGCGGGGAAAGGAAGAAGCGGCGTGACCCGAATGGGCTTGCGATTTCTTATCACAATCAAATTCCGGAAATGCTGGGACTGACTATATGAAAGACGGGAAGGGGAAAAAAAGTCGGATCGGAGACAGGAAGTGGGAAAGGAGAGGGGGGAAGACCGAGAATATTATTATTTTTTTTTTAACTTCAGTTTCAGTCTCCGGCTCGATCTCATGGGTGCATTCTGCGGAAGTGGACTGTTCTTATACTCCCTTGTTTTCGAAATGTACATTGGTTTATCCCCTCTCTGTATTCCTGTCTATCACTTAAGTATGCAGGCTTAACTTTCTTAATTCTTAACTTGCCTTAGGGCGTTTTATACTTGGGGCGTTTTTCTACCTGTGGTGAAATCAAGTGAATGTGGACGTTGCTTATTCTAGGGTTGTACCGATGTTTCGGCAACCGTCGGTTTGGCACCATCGGCAGGTTTCCTATCTGCCGGCGCCGATGTCCAAAGACAGTGTAGAACGAAGAAAATTAGGGCTGTCCTGATGCATCCATCGATGGATGGATGTCATCTTCGATGGTTGGTTGCATGTGTGATATGGTTGACGGATAGCATGGTTGGTTTTATTACTCTTAGACAGTGTAGAACGAGGAAAATTAGTGCTGCCCTGATGCATCCATCGATGGATGGATGTCATCTTCGATGGTTGGTTGGATGGGTGATATGATTGACGGATAGCATAGTTGGTTTCATTACTCTTTGCGAAGGTCACACCTTCCCCTTGCACCCCGGATCACAAGCGTGAGATAATAAAAGCCGGATAGAGGTCCGCGCTCCGATCGCGGCGAGAAAAGATGGAATCCTCCGGCCCCCCCCCCCCCCGATGCATCGATACATTATCGATAGTTTAGGTCGATGCATCGATGTTTTGAAAACTCCTATCGTGACAGCCCTACTTCTTATGTATACCCTGTAAATTTCATGCAAATTGGATGATTTGTTACGGAGTTTTTCTTCCCAGAAGTGATTGCAAGACTTTATAGCCACCCTATATTTTACTTCTCCGCAATGGATCTCGCTCTTGCCTGAATTCCCGCATATCCCTCTCTTTATATATCGCTCCGTGTCTTCTCATTTTAACTGCATGAAACACGTAATGGATATTGGAAATTTCTCCTTCAGACGTTGGAAGGTCACCATCCGGACGGGAAACCTGTGTACGCGTGTAAGAGTGCTGGGTATTCGGCGGAATGGCAGCGGAAGGTCTTTTGGTCCTTCCTACTCGTGTTCCTCTTCGTCATTCCAACACTCCTCATCGCCAGCTGGTATTCCAGGATCTCCTGGGTCGTCTGGCAGCATAGCAAGGAACAGACCGAATCAGAAAACCTCAGCTCTCTTGGTACCCTCAATCCAGATGGATCAGGTGAGAAGTTGGCTCGAATCCCGTTTCCCGGGTACATAGCGTGTATTTTTATGGCTTTGAATTAGTTTTTGCGAAAAGTGGTGATCGTCGATCGCAAAGTTGTCAAGTAAATTTAAAGTTACCAGATTTAAGTTAGGATGGTTTCCTGGAAAGATAGGTTATGACGCTACCAGGTTCGTGGGCGCGTATATTTTCGGAGATTTAACCTCCTCCCACTTTGCAGCCTCCACAGTGGCCCTTGTTATGTATCCCGCTACTGAACCTTGGGGTTAGTGAAGGTAAAGGGGGCGATTCGCAATTGGCTTATCGGCTTCAGCCCCACAGCCATCTTCATCCACTTTCTAACGAGGTCTAGTAGAGATGACGTTAGCTCATTGCCGGGAGTCTAAATGTCACAAATGAGTTTTTGGACTTCGAGGGGGTGTTTCATTCCCGAAGGACAAAAGGCGGAATTACCAAAGGTCAAATAACTGGATTGAAACCTGGATCGACCGGAACGATCTAGTTTCTGCTTCCAGTTCTGTGGACGAGTGGGGACCGGGGCGTTTCGTAGAAACCGATTCACCGAAAACTCCGTTTCGCAGTAAAGTCGCTTCGCCGAATAACCGGTTATAGTCAGGAGAGTCGTTTTGTAGAAAGCCATTTCCTAGAAAGGACCTGTTAGCACCAGCCGAGTGAAGGACTTTCAAGCCTTGACGGTTTCTAGACATCACTTGCAGAAGCTTGCACGGGGACGGTGCCATTTATTTTTTGCTCGGTTAAAGGTGGGAGGCTATATATTCAATACAAACAAGAAGGAACGGAATGATATATTGGCGTTGCATTCATGAGGGTGCGCTATGACCGCTACTAGGGACCGAATGGATTTCGTAAAACGGCCATCTGAATTTCACGATCGTGTTCTCCACAAAGGAGAAATAGTGAAGAACCATCGGAAGTGAACTGAAGGAAGCCGCTAAGGGAAGCGCAAAACCCGCTGCTACCATTACTGGAACAGATGCAGACCTGGACCAGACGGGCAATTCCTTCATTTGACTTTTAAAAGCAATTTTGGCGAAGGTTTAAGGAAAAAAGTATTCCAAGTGCCAGGCTTTTCTTCTCGAAACAGGCACCGAGGATGCTTGTTTTTATTCTGCCAAACGGTACCATTTCTAGGAAACAGTCGTTCGGCGAAAAGGTCTCGTATGCGAAAGGACTTTCTGTGAAACGTCCCCAACCTGACGGGGGAGGCAAAAAAGATTATTAAACTTTGACTAATAAATCTCTACTCCTACTAGAGCTACTTCACGAAAATTGCACTGCACATGGGCTGATACGTTCCCAACGGTTTCATCAAAATTTGTTGAACTGAGATCCAGCTTTGGGCATTTATTCAAAAGGAGTTAATGTTGGAAATGGACAAAACGGAAAAAGGACCGAAAATGGATATTGAAAATTGAGATTGAAAATGGGTGCCGGTAGAGGAAAGGAGAAAACTCCACCGGTCTCGGCTTGCATATCATCCAGGCCACATCGAACATCTCTTCCATTGAAATTGAATTAGGACTTACATTTACTTGTTGGTAGTTCTTATGAGCGTCTCCCACGTGATAATTGATGGATCAATTATCATGAACACAGGAAGTTTCCTGTAAGGCTTTCAGATGTTCCCCTGGCTCACCTTGGCAGGAGGCAGGAGAACAGTCACTCTGAATGGATCAGTCTTTCGTCAATTTATAATTTCCGATTGCTTTTCAATAATTGCTCGTAGTCTTGCTTTGGAGAAACGAATTTGAATGAATTTTTGAAGGCCGTTCTGAAGGGAACACGTCAAGAGTAAAATTCCGGGGCTTTTTTCCCTTGCCCATTCGATGGTGGGTGCAGACTTCTCGTCATGTTAGTTCCCTCTTCGATCCCTTCCAATCGACCTTGGAGATTCTTACATCGCCCGGAGTCACTCCTTTTGAATTAGACGATGGAAGTGACGATTCCGTCGATGATGGTATGGCTTCCTTCGACAGTTATTCAGGACCGTACCCGCAACGCGATCCGAAGCAGTACCCATTTGTGGCAACTCATTTTCCACTCGGACATAATTATCCTGCGGAGAAGGATTAAGAAGAACATTCTGGCACGGAATTTCCTCGTCTGTGCTCACATCGGTAGAGATGAAAATCGACTTGGACTGGCATCACACAGTTACATGAATATCGTCCAGGTTCCGTTAGCCTTATGGAGCCTACATCTTAATCTGATGGTCATCACGCATAGTATCGAATATCTATTTCAACTCGTTTTGGCTAATTCATGTCTTGCATCTTTGAATATTCAGTCATTGCTTCCATTATCTCCTCGCTTGTTCGAGGTTCAAGGTTCAAGACCCAAGGTTTAGGGATATGAAGAGGCAGTTCTGCCGTCAGCACGTCAAGTATCGTGGTCGAGCGTTCATTTAATCTGAGATTGGCTCACCCCTCTTAAAGACAGATATTTTGTGGGAGCCTACCTAGGCCTAGTCGCCTACTGCATCGCCCACCTAATGCCCATTCACTTTTTACCACTCATCTGTTTTTCCCTCTTTTTTGTTCATGAAGACATCTAATCTTCTCATAGTCACAGGGCGGGGCAGCCACTACATCGTCATGTCGATGGTCGGTCTTCAATGCCAGTGCGTCATCAGATTCGTTCTTGAAGATAGAAGCTAAGAACTCATGTACCCGACCATTTCTCTATTACTTGCAATTGACTCCCCCCTGATGTTCATAAGGGGCCCGATCGAATGTTGGCCCCTGCCGTTGGCATATCGATAAAAGGTCTTGGGATTCCTCTTAGCCTCGCTTGATAGCCGTTCTTCGACTTTCCATCTCGCCGGGCTAATTTTTTGCTTTAGAGCTCTCGTAATAGTCCGGTATTCTTCGTTGTCCACTCGGTCGCTCGTGCGCCTAATTTCGTTTATTTTAATATAGCGAATTTTTCTATGCACAAAGAATCGCGTACCCGAATTTTACCCGAAGAATCGTACCCGACACTGTCGAAATATGAGTATACTTTTTTCTGTTGAGCTACTCGCATGAATTGGAAGAAGTCGAAAGATGATTGACGAAATTTAAAATCCTCATTATGAAACTGATCTTGTCAATTTTTGCGTCGAGGGTGAAAAGGTAATGTTCCGTATATCTCTAGAATTGCTTTTATTTTTTTAATTACAACGAACAGGTCTTCAGGTGCCCAAGAGATCCGGAGCACCGGCACTGAGGCGATCGTGTAATGCAAGCACCTTCTCCAAGGCCAAAATCAAGACGATCAAGATGACGGTATGCATCGTGCTGAGTTTCGTCATCTGCTGGTGCCCCTACTACGTGGTCCAAACTCTACACGTATTTTGGGGTGGGGATGTGCACGTCCCCCGCTGGGTCCAGGTGCTATCAGAGACCCTGCCTCTGCTCAACAGTGTCATGAATCCGATTCTCTACGGCTGCTTCCATCTCCGACTGAGGCAGAACCTAGGTGAAACATGTTGCCCCCAACAGTTTCGACAAAATCGATCGCCTGGCGGGGATTCCTGCAACATTGGCAAGTGAGTACCTCTTCTTACTTTCTTTCGCTTCCTTTTTAAAGGCGAAAGAGGACAAATGCAAAAAAATGAGAACTTTTGAGTCAAAATTAGCAACGGTCTGGATTTGGTGCTTTGAACTACATGGTAACTAACGTTTGACTAATCCATTATACCGGTCAAAGAAAAAGGACAAATACCACAGAAGAAAGTAGGGCTGTCACGATAGCAGTTTTCAAAACATCGATGCATCGACCTGAACTATCGATAGTTCATCGATGCCTCGGGGGAGGAGGGGGG
>CAJPEV010003459.1:0-30653 GCA_905338385.1 Darwinula stevensoni | reverse complement strand
CTGATGGAAGCTTGTTTTGTTTCAGGTTCCACACCATGAACATTTCGCGTATGCCTATACCAGGAAGTTCTGGCTATAAATTTGTCACAAATTGGACACTGTTTAGATCTATCCATGACGCTTAGGCGTAAGAGAAAGGGTAAAAAGTAAAAAGAATGGGAAAATAATATTAGCTTCGCGGAATGTGACGTAGGACAGAAGCTGCGTTCTGATTGGCTGGCGACAGGGTAGCTAGAAGCTGCGTTCTGATTGGTCGGCGACGGTCTGTCGCTAGACGCATGTCTCTACCCCCTGAAAAAAAGGAGTGAACGTGGATAGGAGAGAGAGATAAAAGAAAAAGTCTTACGTGGCCCCAGAGGAATTGTTTGAGAAGAAATTCCAAGTGCTCAGAGAGTGCAATCATCTCATCCTGCAACACGGCCACAATTGGCCATACTATTCGTTTTTTAAGGAATGGGCTGAAGTTGGACTCGTTTTATTTTTCATAACATTTCAGTGAAGTTGATCAAATTACATGACACCAATATCACTAAATGTCGCAAATAAATGAGTCTTTGATATGAACTGGACATATCGGGATGGCACTTCTCTGCTTTTGCCAATCTTTCCTGAACCCGCGAATGAGAAGGGGACCAAAATGTCCAGGACCCACATATCTCGCTTACAGGTCTTAAAGAAGAGAATCATCTGCATATGTTATTGTTTTGCATTTCATCTGATCCGTTGATGCGTCAAAATACGGAGTGAACAATAGGCACACATGCCTTCAGAAGCACCGTCTTTTGTGTCCCTTCCAGGGAAGGGCCGATATTGAGGAAAAATTCCTCCTCCTCCCCTTCCCCCCAGGGCAAGTCATGAAGAGGCAGGGGCAAGAAGCTTCGTGGAATTTCTTCACAATAACAAGGGTCCGAGGTTCGCAAGCCCTTACGGCTTCAACCCATAGAGCGTAAATAGACATATATGTACGCTCTATGGGGGGGGGGGGGATGGGGGATGACCAGGATGTGCCCGTCGGGTCTGGCACGAAAGGTGGAGGGAGGATGATTCGATTTCCGAGGTGACTTCGTGGGAAATGACGTGAACGTTTGTCATCTCTCATGAGAAGGGATTTCGGTGGAGGGGAAGTCTGACTCCTGAATGTAAGATAGCTGCAGATAGGATGAAAATTTCTGTTAAAAGACTGAGTTGCCCCTCGCTTCTCCACCAGACTATCCCAGACAATGTTGATGGAATCTTCAGCCCTACTAGTCGGCTACAGTATGGCTTCTGACCCCAGCCATGGGAGCAGGTCTCTACTTAGACTGAATGCAATTTGAGTAATGGAAAGAACGTGTCCAAAACGTTAATTGCATATCAGATTAATCCTAAAACATAAAGTTTTATTGAACCCTTACCCTGGAAATATCAAATTCAGGTTTTCTTAGGGAACGCATAATTGAATTATTATTGATCGATCTAATTTTTTAAATTATAGAAATCTAAGCAGTAAATAGAACGTTCCTGAGGACGTTCATGGAACGCTGGCAATAAAATAAATGAACCTATAAGCTGTAAAGAAAATTATGTTTTAAGGGTTTAGAGACTTTACAGGGATTTTTGCTCTGCTGCATAATGCAGATGTGCTTTCTTTGACCTTTAAAGTATATTAATGCCCCCCAAAATGAGAGAACTTTGATTTCCTCCAGGAACTTCATAAATACCCTGTTAGGTGCAGATTGAGTGCCACTTGCTGATTAATTGAATTTCACAAGTACTCACCCCAGAGTGTGTTCATTCCAATGAGGTGCTTCTCCCTTTCTCCCACCATTCAGCTTTTTTCCCCCAATGATGTCTTAAAATCGACATGCTGCCATTTGTGATTGTATTGGCATGGGCTGTCTGTAATTTCCTGCAATGTCTGCATCAGAAGCTTACGTGATTAACACAATCTTCTCAATTTGATCTGGTCTGTATGGTGCTCAAAGTGGGGCTTCTAGCATCACAGGATGGCATGAAATTAAAAAAAAGCAAGCAATTAAAAAGTAGATGAGAGATGTACTGTAAATGGTGAACCACCTGCAAAAGTATGCTTACTGGCTAATGAACCGGGTTTAGGAAAAAAGCCACCCGGAAATAAGACCCCCAGAATTGGCAAAGGCGGAAAAAAGCCACCCGGAAATAAGACCCCCAGATTAGACAAAGGCAGAAAAGTGCCATCCAGTTATGTTCAGGTCAGACTAAAGACTCATTCATTTTTGCGACATTTAGTGATATTGGTGTCATGTAATTTGATCAACTTCACTGAAATGTTATTAAACATAAAATAGGGGGAGCAGTTGATTGGGGGGGGGGCTCGCTCAGCAGGGGTTCTTGTTTAATGGGAGGGGGGGTGGGGTGGGGGGTGAGATGACCAGGATGTGCCCGTCGTGTCTGGCGCGAAAGGTGGAGGGGGGATGATTCGATTTCCGAGGTGACTTCGTGGGAAATGATGTGAATGTTTGCCATCCCTCATGAGAAGGGATTTCGGTGGAGGGGAAGTCTGACTCCTGAATGTAAGATAGCTGCAGATAGGATGAAAATTTGTTAAAAGACTGAGTTGCCCCTCGCTTCTTCACCAGACTATCCCAGACAATGTAAGATGGAATCTTCAGCCCTACTAGTCGGCTACAATATGGCTTCTGACCCCAGCCTTGGGAGCAGGTCTCTACTTAGACTGAATGCAATTTGAGTAATGGAAAGAACGTGTCCAAAACGGTAATTGCATATCAGATGAATCCTAAAATATAAAGTTTTATTGAACCCCCTTACCCTGGAAACACCAAATTCGGGTAGTTCAGGGAAATTATTGATCGATCTAATTTTTAGACATCTAAGCAGTAACTAGTACGTTCCCAAGGACGTTCATGGAACGCTGGCAATAAATTAAATGAACCTATAAGTTGTGGTAAATAAAATTATGATTTAAGGGGTTAGAAACTTTACAGGGATTTTTGGGCTGCTGCATAATGCAGATGTGCTTTCTGTGACCTTTAAAGTATATTAATACCCCCCAAAATGAGAGAACTTTGATATCCTCCAGGAACTTCATAAATGCCCTGTTAGGTGCAGATTGAATGCCACTTGCTGATTAATTGAATTTCACAAGTACTCACCCCAGAGTGTGTTCATTCCAATGAGATGCTTCTCCCTTTCCCCTGCCATTCAGCTTTTTTCCCCCATGATGTCTTCAAATTGAAATGCTGCCATTTGTGATTGTACTGGCATGGGCTGTCTAATTTCCTGCAATGTCTGCATCAGAGCTTATGCGATTAACACAATCTTCTCAATTTGGTCTGGTGTGTCTGGTGCTCAAAATGGGGCTTCTTGCATCACAGGATGGCATGAAATTAAAAAAAAAGCAAGCAATTAAAAAGCAGATGAGAGATGTACTGTAAATGGTGAACCACCTGCAAAAGTGTGCTTATTGGCAAATGAACCAGTTCATAAAGTGAACCTTGAGCATTTGCAAAACCCGCAGCATTCTTACATAATGCTTGGAGAGAAATGGAAGGAGAGTGGGAATAGCCTTGAGGAGGCAACTGAAGGAAAGGGTTGGATTTCAGGTTTGGAAAGTAAGTCATTGGCATCAAACTTGTCTGCACCCTCTCCAGGATGTTTAGGTCTAAGTTTCTTTGGATGTGGAATCCTTAATTGCTGGATCTGAAGATGGAAAAGAGATCTCAGTTGAGGAGTCCATACCATTTTATAACAGCCTCTTGGTCCAATTCTCTCGGCCAAGGGGCTATGAAAGACTGGGTGCCACACGCTTCACTCACTTCCTTGCTGTCAATCCTGCAGTGTCATGAGTTGCTTCGTGTTGGAAGAGCAATTCTCTAGACTTTGAGAAATGTGGATGTGAAGAACTTGGGGAATGCATAGTTTATGTTTTTTTTTTGGAGTAGAGTGGAGGTGCACTATTTCTTGGCCTATTTTGGGGCTATTCACAGGATTTAGAGGATGGCCCTTCCTGATGGCTCACTATGCAGGCAAGAAGAAACCAGTCTTAATGAGTATTTTGCAAATTTTTTTGCAGTGCACAAGGTTACAAAATAAGGGAACAATGTACCAGCAGCAAAAAGTCTATACATCTATTTTTGCCTTCATAAGTGATGCTTCTGCAAGGGCTTGTATCAAGTGTGTGAAAGCATTTTCTGGTTGCTTTGGCTGTGAAAGATGTACTCAAGAAGGACTGCATGTTGGAAGGATGACATTTCCAGGTGCTACTTTAGAACTAAGAACAAATGAATCCTTTCTGAATCCGCAACAGGAAGTGCATCTCACAGGTTTGTCATAACTGGTCTAGCTTGGAATGGGAATGATAACTCATGTTTCTATTGATGCCATGCATTTGTTGCACACCGGTGTCATGAAATGATTCTTGCACCAGTGGCTTTTGCAGGGCCTTTTGTCTCAAGGATGGATTAGTGGGAAATACCCAAGATATTCTACAAAAGCTAAATGGAGAGTATGTTCTTAAGTGCATATATTTTCTGAAGCATCATTCTATCATTTGCCAGGGAATGCCATTTTATACTTGGCAGGAATCTTTCTCATTCACCTGAAATGCCATGTGCAAAAATGCATGAGTCTTGCATAATATTAGATGGAGATATTCCAAAATATAAAGTGGCTTACTTTTTTTGAGACATAGTGTATGTTGTACCATATGCAAAATGGATTTGTAATTTATATTGTATGACCATATCATATGAAAAAGAATTACTTTGTGGCCTTTCCATACATAATTACAAGTACTACATGCTTCATGCTGGAAAGGTTTTGCTGTTTCTTTTTAATGGTGATTATAATCCTGCATAACAACTTGCATGCAATTCTTTATGAAGTAAGGCAGACATTGCTTAATTACTTATAGCATGTTTTGAAAGGCTTGGTATGTTAATATGCTGTACACTTCTGGAATTAGGACTTGAAATAAATGTGATGCACTCAGACTTTAGGCTTCCCTTGCAATCAGGTCATTCTCATCATGATTCCCATCACAAAGTACTCATGAAACCAATTCTGAGTTGGCAGGGATATGAAGAAACAGCTGTGATTTTATTTGCATTTTCTTCTTCCCTGATTGGAAGCACAAATTCACAGATCCTAATTGATGGTACAACTTAACAGTTCTGACTGAGAAAACTTTGTACTACTTGGAATTAATGTGGACATCTTTCATTTTTAGCACATTAGTGAATGGTTTTTGTATTTTCACAGAAGTAGCAGATCAGCAGTAGCAGAAATTCAGTTCTCATCTTAGTTCTTGAAATCATTTTTGACATTTGGGAGAGAGTTGCAAGAGTGTCATGATTTCATGTATGTTTCATACCTGAATAGGTCATGTATCTTATCAGGTGTGACATGTATTGGGTGTTCATATCTAAACACAACATAGGAAATACTTTGCCACCGGTAGGTGGAATTTGGCGAATGCCATAAGGCCCACTGGGTTGCATATCTACAAGGAAACACACCAGTGACAGCTTTCTTCCTTATAGATATGCAACCCAGTGAGCTATAAGGCTCTCACTGAACTCCACAAACAGGCGGCAAAACTTTCCCTAAGTTGCATTTACATGCAAACATCCTGTATGCCTCACACTTAATTAAACATATAGACATGTTAAGTCATAGAAGTTCTTATCTGCTCCTCCATATCTTTTACATACTTGCTTTTCATAAAATTCTTCTATGGCCTTGCCATATACAGGGTGTTCTGTAAGTCACTATTCCATTTTAAAAAATCACATCTATTAAACAGTTGACAAAAGAAAGAATGCCATTTGGAGTTATCTTTGTCAAAAATGGAGCTATTTCTGCATTTTGAAAGTGCCTCAAAATCCCCATTGCCCATATCAATACATTTAGCATGAGGCTCGAGATAAAAAAAATCTCAAAGACTCCCTTCAAACACTGATGGGACTCTCAAAGACTCAAAATCCAGGTTGCAACTTTCCTTCGTTGCTCCAGCATCAATTGCAAAGCCGTTTCTCATGACAGCAAAATCAAATTAAATGTAGTAATTTTTTTTCTGATCCTTGAGTCTTCTTGACATTAGAAGGATAGAAAAGCAAATATTTTAGCAAATTTGTAGAAGAGGATTCAACCAAGTGTACCAAAAATTTCCCTAAACAAGCACACCTTTCTAATCTGCATTTGAAACTAGTTCCATTTGAGTCTGAATCAAAGTCATTATTAAAAATTTTAAGAATGTTCTTTCCATCGATACAACTGCTTAACCCTGACTTCTGTGCTTGGGGCACTCACTTAATATGCATGGATGTCAGAGACAAATGAAAATACTTGACTCAAGAGATATAACAGTCATGCATTATTTCTTATTAGTAATTGGTAGGTGTATTGGGTTTCAAATGAATGAATCCTTTTCCTAATTTGAATGGGCCACAAGTACTTCTCATTCAAGTTTTTCCTCAAGAATCCTATGCTATTAGATTTGTTACATGGAGTTCCTCATAAGTGAGAAATGTAACACAGCAGATATTTAAGCTCTAGGAAGC
Source organism: Darwinula stevensoni (assembly GCA_905338385.1). Taxonomy (NCBI): domain Eukaryota; kingdom Metazoa; phylum Arthropoda; class Ostracoda; order Podocopida; family Darwinulidae; genus Darwinula; species Darwinula stevensoni. The sequence continues at coordinate 24,114 of CAJPEV010003459.1, read as the reverse complement.
TGTGAAGCTCTGTGGTCATGGATGTTCACAGTCTCCAATTTTTTTCCATTATGGATATTATTCTGCTGCTCATGCACGCCTGAAGAAGACTGAAGAGACCTTAAATCTGAATTCTGAGCACAAGGAAAGGGCAAAAAAAAGAATGCAACATGCTGGTATTTTTCCCCCCTGCAAGCAAAAAAAGGAAGTGAGTGATGAAGAATCAGATCATATGAGATTCTTCAACCTTATCTTCATCTGAGTGTGCCTCAGTTAATGAGAGCTTGAACAAGAGATATTTTAATATCCACGAGGAGGAAACTACCACTACGAGTGTCCTGCAATTTATAGGAGCAATAAAATAACATGAAGAATTAATGGAACCTCAGCCCATAGGTGGATATTCATATTCCAAATACTACTTCATTACATTAATGCTTTACATATTATCACATGCCATTTTCCCTTGCTTTATTCTTTTAAAGTCCATTCCTTCCAAAAGTCTACCTTTAGATAAACCCTCTGAGGGCATCTTGGCAAACTCAGATGGTCAGTCAATTGGGGGCTAATTTGTTCCTAAGTCCATCGCAAACAGCAATGCATCCAACATGGATTCCCCTTAGTGAGACAGGTGTTACTTTTTTGTGTTGGAGTAATAAGATGTCATGAATGTGGGATTTATGTATTTTCTGGTACTAGACTGGTGATTGCCCTGCTGGTGTCCATGAAGCTCAATAGCCTTCAGCATGACAAAAGATTGGATAGTATGGAGATCCTGATTCAAGGGCTTATGGACAGAAACGATCTTTATCTGGGATCTCAGGTCAATAGTGAACTTTCCAGATTTGACTCTCTCCATCATTACCCTTGATGATTTCCATTGGGTTGACCAGAAACTGAACTCTCCAGATATTAGGGAATCATTGGTGGGTCCAATGTGTTTGAGGGATTTTCCATTTGTTGGGCCTATTTCCCCAATCAAAAATTCCAGCTGGATCTGAAAGCTGGAGCCATCTTGATCTTCAATTGTGGTTCCAGCTTGTGAACTCAGGTGGTTCCATGCTGGACCACCTGTAAAAGTAGACCTGCTTCTATTATGATTTTTAGCAGGACATCCAGCATAAATCTATCATGGAACCATGGTGATTCCTACCTGGTTGATCAGCTGGCAACCAGTGTATATTCATCATGGATCCTAGGTGGTGACTTATGATAAAACCAATGTAATCTACCTTATAACCATCAGTGCTATATTTGAAAGATGCATATAATTGGGAAGAAAAGAATTCATGAAAGTTGTTCTTGCTAAGGCATTCTGTACCTTTTGCCCACACATCCAAGAAACTACAAATGTTGGGTCCTCCTCAAGTCCATCATTTTCATGCATTTCCCATTTTTCAATTGAGACAATTCTATTTCTGAAGATTTCTCCTTCTCAGTCTCCTTTCATAACTACCTAAAGCAGGAGAGGCATCACATGAGTTATTTGTTGTTTGGGCTATAATATTCCTAAATCACTTGGGTGTTTGCTAAGCACATTGAATTTTCATTCTTGCCTTAGTCCTTAACACAGTAAATTCTGGACATCAGGATTACAGAGGTTATGTCTGTCAAGGGCAATTTTGCAAATTGTGCAGACTCACTCCCAGTGGGGAGGGGGAAACAGCCCCCTATACCCCAATTTGCAGTCTATTGTAAAAGTTTAAAATTCATTCATTATCACGTGAGATTAACTTGTGTATTGGTCAAACCCTGGTGCTGAAGGAATGGAATGTCTGAGCACCTGCCACATGGAAAGTGTAGGCAAAGGTGCATGCATCAGCTAGGATTCTCCCTGCACTCATTAGTGATGATTAGGCTTCCCCATAAAAAGTCAGGAATTTTGGGAGGGAAATAGGAAAATGGTTCAGAATGAGTAGGCGATGTTCGAGATGATTCTGGGTATCTAGCAGCTCCTTTCCCAAATTGTTTGCTTTGGGAGTTTCCCTCCACCAGTGTACCCCATATAGCTTCCTTGGGGTTTTTGCCATCTACCAATAACTTGAAACCTTTGGAAATCTTCCAGGGCTACAGCAAGTGCGTAATGTTGCATTAGTTAGGAGTACTGACTGGTACAGGCTTGTCATTTTGTGGACCAAAAATATTCCTATGGTAATTCTTTGCAACCCCAATAAATTTTGATGGTGGGAAGGTGAAAATTCAATAAATATCCAAGTGCAACACGTGCTGAAAAGATTTGTTCCTCGAGTGCACGACAGACCTGTATGACGGTGTGAAAATTTTTTTTGGCCTAACGTGGAAAATGGTTGTAGGAGGTGGAGGGAGGGGGTTGGGGCTTAAATCATGTTTGGTAGTTAGAGAGCAAACAAGCCAGCTATGGCGAGAACTTTTGCGTAGCACTAGTCATACAAATAGTACGCTTAATTCTGATAGTATAGTAATGTTTCACTCATTCAGAAGCAATTAAAATCACTCTGCCGCCACATTCATTGGGCGGGCATCCATGCACCGGGTGAAAGGGAACTGCGGCACGCAGCGGGGTCGGAGGGCTTGTGGCGAGGACGAAGCTCATTCCTCCCACTGAGATAGAGACCTTCTATACCTCAGTGGTTTCTCCTCCCATCCCCAGCAGGCTTCCTAGGTCGGGGAACAGGGGTCAAGGGAGTACGTTTCTAAAAGTGCCCCCCCCCCCCCCAACTCCTTGGTGTACTGATTTCAGGACATTTTGATTTTGATGGTATTATTCAATACTTCGTCATAAAGGAGTGGAAATCCCATTTCAATATCAAGGGAAGTAGGTGAACAAATGAATTCGAAGAAACCATTGAAAGAGGTGAATCTGGTAGTTGAAAGTTATGAGCGGAAACTTATTGGGATCCAAGATGATTGAGGCTTGGGAAACGTGGTTGTTTTCTCTCAATATGGCAAGTTGCTGCTGCCAGAAAGTTGAAATAATCTGTAAATCAACTAAGCTTGTAGGATAATACCTATCCCAATCTCAAATCCGGCTTAATATACCTCTATTGAGCACAAGAAAGAAAGGGTTATAACTCGTAATGTGCTCTCTCACCTGCCCCCCGTCACGCTGTTGCTGTCATTATTTAAAGAGATCCTTATTGGTTATCAGTGTATCAGCATTTGAGAGGTAGTATACCCGAGCATGGAACAGTGCCGGTTCCAGAGATGAACCATGTATCCATGGGCGCGGCTTTTTCTCCAGCTGCTAGCGAAAAGGGCGCGTTGGCTAGGCACTAACGCTGAGCAGCTAAACCTTAAAATGATCGGGTAATGGGGGGCCTCAGCAGAGCTGCTTTAGCAAAAAAGACACGCCCCATGGCAGCATATGGAACGGTGCTGGTTCCATCAATCTGTGATGGAACATCACATTAAAAAAGTTATAGCTCTGTTATGATTGCCGCTCATAAATGAATATGTATTATACTAAAATGTCATTATTTGCCATCTGGAATACGTTTATGAATGGTAATTGCAACTGACCACCTTCCACCGCCTGCAATGAGGTGGACTTAATTCCAACATGTGGTCAACAAGAACCAGCTGGAGCATCGGACCATCTGGACCATCTTTAAATTCAAGAGGGTTCAGCCTGGAATTCTTGTCTGGGTGGGAATCAGCTGTGTGAGTGTGTGCCCTGAATGTGCATTTCCTCAGTGTGACAAAGGAAAACTGTTCCCCTCCGTCAGAGGATGAAGTCCACATGGCTCTAGCCGGAAATTGTGGCTCAGACTGGGAGTGAGATTTGAAACCCTCCAGAACGAAAAAAAAAAAGGGTCTCGCCTCTATCATCATTGCCATCTACTTGCTCCTGCCTGTGACACATAGTCATCAAGTCCAAGTTGTTGTTCCTTTGTCATTGTTACAGATTAAAATTGGATTTGTGATTGATGGAACTGGTAGCATTGCCACTTGGGTCTCTTATAACCAAAATTAATCACTGGCTTGAGTCAGGGTCTCCAATGACCAATCCCTACACATCCTCATACTACTTTAATTCCAATTCTTTTTGTTATAGTGGTAACTTAACCCAATTAAGCCTTCATAAATATCTTGAATCTCTGAAACCATAAAAAACCTCTATCACACAGAGAAGAAAACAAATACTGGTAAGCTGAATCTCGGTATTTTCTTTCATGACAATACCACTTAACCCTGAGCTCATGACTGCTATTTATTAGTTAAGCGCATTTCAATATGTAAGCACAGAAATGAATGCATGAGACCTACAGTTATCAAATTTACAAGACCATCTTTTAGTTTTGGCCTGTTTCCTTGAAATAGAAAATACTTAAACTTATTGTGCTTAGAGCCTCTGTGTGATATGTGTGTCTTTAGAAGATAGAAAATATTTTTCATTTCAATTGAAATGCAAGTGAAATTGGATTAAATTTGTGTGTTTTCTGCCCATATCTATGCTTCACTGTTTTATCAACTTGATTGTGGTATTCTATGAAGATCACTCCAGTGAGTTTTTCATCCACTGACAAAAATCTTGTGTTCCGCTTAACAGAGCCAGAAAGCATCAGCAGTCAACATTGTATTTCACCTTGGAGTGAGTGAATGTTGTTTTCTCTACACTCTTGGAGGTACTCCATGTTGGACTTTTTGTTAGGATCATGTTGAAACCTATCCCTTTTCTGGAGAAAGTGTCGGGCGTCTGCTGCATCCCTGAAGGATTTTCTCACATGCAGGTTTATCATTGATTGCACTGAAATCATCCAAGGAAAGGTATGGATATTAGAAATACAGTGTTTCCCCATTACAAGGAGAACATTATTTTAAAAGCTCTGATTGTTATTGCACCCAATGGCATTATTCCCTTTGTGAGTTCATTGCATGGAGGCTCAGCTTCTGACATAGCCATCACCAAGCATTCTGGCTTCTTGGATCTGCGAAATCCTGGGGCTTTATCTTTCTAGATAAAGGCCTTGGAGTTCAAGATTAGCATACTGGAGTGACAGAAAATGTACCTCCCATTTAGCTAACAGTAGCTGAGGCCTAAATGACAAAAGCCATTGCCCATGCAAGGATTCATGTAGAGTAGGCCATTCAGCAAGTCAAGTATTTTAGAATACAAGATGAGTTCATCTGTAACAAAATAGTAATAGTAATGGTAGCAACATTTTTCAAGTGTGTACTGCCCCAGCCAAATATGCAATGTCTTCATCAAGGAAACGGATAATTTTGCAATATGCAGTGTCAACTATAGCATCTGCTCTGTGATTCCCATCGGAAAATGACCAAACAATTCTATGGTTACATAATTCTGCATTATTTAATTTGCAATCTTTTTTCCCCATTGTGGTTTTTGCCCCCAAGCTCATTTTCTGCCCTTAGACATGCATATTTTTCTAATATTGCTGTTTTCCTTGTTACCAGTAGAAAGTGCATGCTATTGTGCCATGAGGAATATTGAATTAACCAGGCCTTTATTTTAGTGCACTTGTAAAGGAAAAATTTATGCATGGTTATCCAATTCCATGTGAAATAAGGTTTGCATATATCTTGTACACTTCCAATATTGTGCTCACACAAATAGGGAATGAACTTATCCAAGCGAAGCTTATGAAGAGTCCATTGGAGTCCCTCAGTGAAAAAGGACATTTCACTTTTACATTGTCATTCCCAACCAAAACATCAGGAGAGGCACCAAGCAATCCACTTTCTTCAAGCACAGTTTCACAAGGGGAAGCATTACATCCCATGGCTTTGCAGTGAACACATAAGGCCACTTGCTCAAGATGCTTGCCCTGCTGTGTTGCTGGTGAAGCAGACAAGTCATATCCATCCACTAATGCTTTCAGGGTGCTTGGAGGTATGTTTCCCCTTTTTGTAGAAGTGATGAGCCTGGGAAAATTACTTGCTGTGAAACATCCACACCTCAACCTGCCCCACAGATGGTTGGATGCTCATTCCCTTGTTTCAGCCTCAATCCATTGCATTTCTCCTGACTTGAGCTCCATTGCAGTGGGAAGGTATTCTGCCTGAAAATAAAATTTTATCTTGTATTACAGTAGTCCATCACTGATATCTTCATCCCAACTTTTTATAGTATGACTGATTTATGTCATCAACATTGGACCTAAATATTGCAAAGAGCACTCATGAAGAGAAAAGAAAAAATGCCTTTAATTTGAGTATACACTGTCCCCGGATTGTATTTGTACCACTTCCCTCCAGTATACAATAAGGAAGACACAATTTTCCAGAGAGAAATACAATGAATTCAATTGGGGAACAGAGTACATTGTTTATACTGAATGAAATTCTTGCTAGAATTATCAATTCCTATCAATAGGCATATATTGAGACCAGAAAGCGAAGCAATCAGCTTCTCTCACATGTTGGAAGAAGTCTCACTCTCCCCACGTTTGAATGAAAAGAGCATTTTAAATTAAAATCTTGAAATTTTCACTACTTAAGCTGTCACTAGGGTTGCCACCTTTAGATAACCTCTAAAGATACTGTAGGTAAGCAAGTCACAGTCAGTGGCACTCACTAGTTTCAGTGGCAATTGTTTGAGTGGCTTTGTTGTTATCTCAAGAACTTCTAGAGAGCCTGAGATAAAATTCAACTTAGAGGTAGCCACATACTTTGCCTGCCAGCCATTTGATTTTTGTCAATACCTAAAATGGATGTTTTTGGTAATACGAGGTTAGAGGTCATTTTGATCACCTCTTCGTTAAAAGTTTACATTTGGCTTTCGTTCAAACCCCAATCACATGCTTGAAAAGGGTTTGAGAAACCTTTTGAATGAGCCCAAGAAGAGGTCTAAGGCTCTGACAGAAGTTACGAGGGAAAGACAGCATTTTGGCTTGAATTCTCGTGACCTCAGAGTGACCTCATATCTGAGGAACGAAGTGGACCCAATAATTGCTGAGTCACTTTCTCATCGGGGAGAATAAACCTGACTGGTTTCATTCGCATCAGAGCGAGTAACCTTCTAACACCATGTTGACGTGACTCAATAACGATAGCTGCTGCTACGCTTACTGGCGTATAATGTAAAAATTATTCTTAAGTTTAAAATATGGACATTGCATCTGAAATATGTATTGTCCATTACATTCATTTTTGTGAAAATTTCAATCATGTGATTGTTAAATAAATTATGGAATAATGTAAATAATAAATTACCTGCATATGCATCCATTGTTCGGAACTAAAAAGCGAAAAAAAATTGCGAATGGTGACCAGAAATCGATTTTCATGATGGCTCTGATGCGATAAAGCCGACGTCGAATTTGCACAACTAAGGAAGAGTTTCGTTTCTCGGTGCCAATGGGCCTATCCAAAAGTTTGAGATCGTGCGATAAAGATTCCTTGCCCTTGCCTCAAGCGATGTCCGCTTCCATTCAGGGCTGTTCCACCCCCCCAAGAAAGCGAGAGCAAACCGCGCTGAGTGTAAACGCGCAGTCTCCGTCCCTCGCCATCCACGCTTCGGTCTTCCCGGGTCTTCGTGGCGTGACGTCGAGTGTTCTGTGTGGTGTCGGCGCTCCCGGAGTGAGCGTTTCGATTTTCCTTTCTTTCATGGAGCAGGCAAAGGAGCAAGCCGCTGTCAAACAGCCTATGGTCTATATATGCGGACGTGAGTTGAGTCAAGTGTTTCATGTTCCTCTCCTATCAAGGATCTATGCGTGACGGTGCATTTTGAAGTAGATTTGCAGGGCAGTGTCAACGATCGCTGCTTACGTTTTTCTTTGCTCTTTGAACTTCGTTTCGGCGTGGAGTGAAAGGTTACATGAATTAGTAGGTGATTTGCTTGAATCAGAGTGACTGGTCAGGGTGGAATGCTAGAAACGTATAGGAACTAGTCGGCTTTTCGAGATGACAAGGAAAAGGTGGGGCTAGCATGGCGGCTACCAGCGCAGGAAGCATGTTTGATTCCAGGATCGGTAAAGCGGGACAAATTACTTTCCTGGCGTCATTCGCGGGAATTCGTGGTCTAAACGTGATGGGAAAGGGGTTGCTTTAGCATTCCTTACCGCATATTGAAGGTCACAGCGCCAAGGCCACCAGGGATCATTAACCGAACCCAGTTTCGTTTCTTTTTTTTTCAGGGCTTCTTTGAAGCCAATGTGCGATCTTACTGCAAGACCTGCCTAGGCGCCGCGACGCCTACACACCCATTGCGTTCGCGTTTTCGCATGTCTTTCATGCATCGTTTGTGCCTGGCGGTCAGATCGTTGGTGGGGCCCATAGTCTTTATTGGATAGGCCTGGGAGACGAGCCTCTCCAGGCCCCACCCCCCCCTCCCCCTCCATCTCAGGGCTGAAGTCACGCGTGTTAGTTGGCAGCAGGCCCATGGAGAAGGGGAGAGCAAAGGAGGCAATCACGCCGACATCCACTCCCACATGCGTCACAAGTTGGCGGAGGCGCTTGTAAGGCAGAATTGAAGTACTCTATGAATGGAAGAGAATGGCAGACGCCATGATGGTTGAGTGACGTAGTCCCGACTCGTTTGTGATTAGTTGGCTCTTTAAAAGCACAAAGCGATGGGTGAGGAATGCACCGCCCAATGGGAGCCCTTCCCTTTAGAGACGTCACGCAAACCGTCATGGTGCGGTTCCATGCTTCATATCCCTGAGCATATGGTTGCTTGTGTGTGACCCGCTCAAGGCAGAGCCCTTCACTCGGTCGCACTGTAATATGCCGAAAGTATCCTGGACGATCTATATTCGAAAACCTGATCAGTTCCTGCTCGTCTGCCCGGCAAGAACAAGGAATAGGCAATAGGCCTAACATCATTAAGGTTTTTATCACCGTCCTCAAAGAACTTTGTGATAACATGCCATGAGAGTCAATTGGCACGAAGATTCAAGATGCCAGTCCTTCAATTGAAATCAAATCCAGAAACTCTTCGACAATAGGCATTCATTTGGTTGCAATTATGAGGTTTAACTTCACCACAAGGAAGTAACGTTAAGTCTTCACATTTTGGATTTCCATGCATAATAAAAATAACCATTGCACCCAATGGGGTAATTGTGATTTTTCTTATATACCAGTTATTTATGATATATTTTCAATTGATCATTTACATGGTTTTGTTTGATGCAATGAATTTCAAGGTATAAACTAGGGCTCTCACGATAGATCGATGCATTTATACCACTGTCGATGGTTGGAGGTATCGATTCTTTTTTCAACCAGCGCGATGTATCGGCAAATCAGACCTGAATTAAGGCCGCTATCGGTATAATATTCTTTTTTGCATTTTTGAGCTCTTTTGTGATTGTAATTGAAAATTTAATGCTTTACATGCAGTTTTTATATTTTCTATAAATTTACCATATCATACCATATATTATATAGTATACATTTAATTAAATAACTGAAGATTACGAAACTAATGAGTGAAAGAAGGCCTCTGATGGAACTGGGCCATGCATAATTGCGCCCCTTGTAGCGTAATATGGAGCGCAAAGTCACGAGAATCCTAAGAAATTGCCATAGGCACAATGTAAATGCTATGTCCACTGGAATGGACGCCAGATCTGAAAGGGTTAAAAGGAAAATGTCCCATTGGATTGAGGCGAGTACAGTACAACACAGTCCTTCCGGGCGGGGAAAGGAGGAGGTAGCGTGACTCGCACGGGCGAGCAATTTCTGTCCCGATCAAGTTCTGGAAATGCTCGGACTGACAATGGGAAGGGAGAGAAGAAAGAAAAAAACATGTTGGATCGGATACAGGAAGTGGGAAAGGAGAGGGAGGGAAGACCGAGAATATTTTTCATCTTTAGTTTCAGTCTTGGCTCGATTTCATCAGGTGCATGCTGCGAAAGTGGACTGTTCTTATACTCCATTGAATACGAAACCTGCATTGGTTAATCCTCCCTGTATTCCCGTGTCTCAAGTATGCGGGCTTAAGTTTTATTATTATTTTCAACTTGCCGTGGGGCATTTTACCTCCTTAACGTGAACCTAAGTGAATATTTTACATGGACATTGCTTATTCTATGGCTGTACCGATGTTTCGTCGACCGCCGCCATGACAGAATCGGCAGGTTTTCCATCTGTCGGTGCCAATTTCCAAAGAAGACTATGTAGAACGAAGAAAAATCGGGAAAAAAATTATTTCGTGAATCGGCTTGGCAACTAATTCTTCACGGCAATTTTAATAAAATTAAGGCTGTCCTGATGGAACAATCGATTAATGGATGTCATCTTCGATAGTTAGAGGCATGGTAGGTTTTATTACTCCCTGCGAAGGTCACACCTCCTTGCACACTAGCGTGAGATTATGGAAGCCGGGTAGAGGTTTGCGTTCCGATCGTGGCAAGACACGATGGAAGACAAACCCCCACCTAATTGCGCTGAAAATGATAGAATCCCTTCTGCACAACCCCCCCCTGTTGCATCGATACACTATAGATAGTTCAGGTCGATGCATCGATGTTTTTGAGAGAAGCCCAAAGAATCAACTTGCCCCGGGCCTCACAACTTCTTTATCCGGCCCTGGGATAGAAGGTGAGAAGTAAGACACCTATACAAATTAAACATTTTCCTGGTTGTAATAAAAAGGCGGTCTTGTCATCGGCGTGAAAAAGGGATTTGCTTGCGCATTTCGCGAAGCGAGAGACACTTCACGAATTAAACTTTGGTGGCGTCTTGCCCCTCGGAAACCTTTGCTCTTTTATCGATCGGCAGTCGGCCTCGGGTTACCTGGCTTTCCACTGAGATGAATTCATCCTTCGCGTCTCTTAAGTGACGTTATTTGACCCCAAAGTTGAGAGAATACATCGGTTGAACGTCTCTCTCCCTAACCATGACTATCATGCGACTATTAATGTCTAGTCCAAGGAAAACAACACGAGACGAGAGGGAGTTTCTTTCGCGCCAATCATCGGTACCGCCTCATTTCCAACTCTGCGTGATTTGATTTTCCTCTAGCTCCCTCGTACTCTTCGAGTGTCAGTCCATAACGCTGGCATGCAGTGGTCGGCAACTCAATTCCCCCGGAGGGTGGGGGGGATGGTTAAATGTCGTATGGTTAAATGGCCAACATCCATCAAGAGTCATTAAAATGAAAATTTTTAATGAAAGTCTAATGTGAAATATGCAGTCGAATATCTACTGTCAGACCGTAATGTGCGATATCGGAACGTCAATAACAACAATCGCCACGCCACGGTCCAATCTCATCCCGCACTCCGCCTACGTGGTACTGCGGTACCTGGTACGTAGCAGTTCTTGTGTCCTGTCAACTCGTATGCATCTCGTCACTGAGAGAATATCTGCTGGTGTCTAGTGCCGAAGTGCCCTAATTGAACCTTCAATCCCTTCGGCCTCTTGCGAAGAAACGTAACACGTTGAAGTGACGTGTCGTTTCAGAGGTCGTTCGCCGACTGAATAGACAGAATTCAAGTATGGATTCAGTGAAATAAATATTCCAGTGCAAAATTGAAAATGTCGATCGAAGTGCTCCTCCGCAGAAAAAACCTTTAGAGGCCTTCTCGCCCTCGGCCACGAGGAAATTTGTCACAGTCCGCTGCTCTCTCGCAGGGTCCTCGGCCGTGATTGTTTACTTTCGCTCTGGTAAGGTTTGTCATTGCGAAATTTATGGAATTTTATATAGGCATGCCATAGTCATAAAATAACAAGATGCGGATTTTAGGTGCAAGCGTTCTAAGACTGAAAACTAAAGTCCTCGAACTTTTCTACCCCCTCGTATAAGCGTTTTCGTGCCTAGTTGTGGCTTAAAATTGAACTTTTGCCAACCCCCCCCCCCCCTCCTTTTTTTTGCCTCTGCTTAGTCCTGGGAGCCACAGGGTCATTTCACGCACCTGCTAAACTGGGAAGTTAAACCATAGTTACTGGGAAACAGAATAACTTTTTCCACCTCTGCTTCAAACTATCAGACCAAATGGCAATATTCGACTCCTGCAGGATTCTGAAGTCACCCATAATACGGACAATCCCTCGCGAAAAACCCACGAATGAATCGCGAAACTCATGATGGAATTTCAGAAGGGATTGTGATATTTACAGGCTTCAGTTGCACGATATGGGTGCTTTCATTTGTTAGGGTGTACCTTTGTTATAGTTTCTCATGCAATGTTGACATTTTCCACTGTAGAAAATATATTGAATTGGCTATCGTTTCAGTCATGTATAATTGAAAACGGATGCGTACTTCTTGAATAATAAGCTTTTACTTTTGGGGAGACAGTTGTGGACCGCCTTGTATAGAAATGAGAGGTTAAGCACTTTTTTTCGACTGTTGACTTCCAAGACATCCACGGGAAAAACTTGCAGGATGCTCCATTGAATCGTAACTCGGATTCTAAGGGAAAAAGAGAAGTGAAAAATGGGCTGGAATGACCAAATGACGTTGCGCATTAGTTGGCTTATCGACAAGAAGGCCAGCATTACGTTAGCATAGTGAAGCAGGTCATGAACGGGGAGAATTTCTGCCTGTGACGAAAATCTGCAAACATTCATCGCGGAATCTTGTTCATAACAGAGTCCAATCGGAGCCGTCCACCTCTTCGTTGAGAGGCCGCGTACTTTTCCACATCCGCTCGGGAGTCATCCCCCGCGTCAGACGCCCATGACGTAAGGAGAGGAAGGAATCCACCTCTGGTGCGAATCACGTTGTGGGTACGCTTTTCTGAGTGGATCTTTGAGAGAACTCTTGCTAACGGGAGGCACCCTTTCCAAATGACCCAGATATTTTGTATTGCCACCGGGACTCGTACGTAGATATCCTGATGAGTAGAAAGGATTTGTTAGGAATTTCCTCTTCTCGGCTGCCATCTGAATCATCGACGGAAAAACTCGCAGGACATCCAACACACCTCGTTGCTTGAAAATTTAAATAAAATCGGTCGCTCAGAAACCAAGGGACGGCTGAAGTGAAGCCCGTCTGGGATGGCCTCGTCGGTCGGACGGAAGCAGGCCAAGTCCCGTCTTGCGTCATGTCGCATCCGGAGTTCGCTAGCTGATGCGCTCGCCGATATGATAGCGCGCGAGAAAAAAGATCCAAGGTTTTCCATCGAATAATTTCTCGGATTCTAAAGGAAAATAAAAGTCCATTCATTCATTGATCCATTTTTCTGGCATTTAGCAAGTTTTCTCCAAATTGCTTCATGTCACGATCTCGAAACTTAGCTCGATTTTTCTGAACACCTTTAGGAGTTTTCCCGCACGTTTTTTCATCAGTAAAAAAATTTAGGTAGCCGTTTCGGGCGATTATTATGACTCCATTGCCACTATTGAAATTGGATTAAGTGGCAAGTGTTTTCCAATAATATATAATCCCACACACTTAAAATTCTAAACAGTCGCTCAGCTCCTTGGTCGTGCTCTTTATGGCGATGAGCATGATTTGAATAAGATTTTCGTTAAGGTGCTTTCCGTATTTTAATAAGAAGAGGAAAGATGGGAGGAAAACCTCATATCAGGAAAACAGGAACTTAATTACATTTGTAGGGTACAGGGAACATGGGTTCCATCTTGTGAGGGGGAATCTTGGTACTGCAACTGCAGGAGAGTCAGCTAAAGTTTCATATGGATGTTATATTTATTTTACATAAACAGGTGAAGTCGTGTCTAGTTTTTATGCAATTCACATTCACTTTGGTGATGCAAATAGAGGAATGTAAATTTTATTTGAGTGTGGTACCATTTGCATGGCAATCGCAAAAAATTATCATGTTTACAATAAACATGCTGCTTGGGTGGACTCGAGTAGAGCGAAGCGATTCATGCTAACACTCAATCTTAAGCTGAGTTAGTATAAAAGCCATTATTTGTAACAGAGACCCCAATGATTACGTCCGGTATTGGTTTTATTTCAGTGCAGAATACGCTAAAGAGTCAGTCTGGATTTCCTCGTTACTGTCGTGCTTTCTTTGTCGAAATCACCCTAATACTTCAGGAAATCGAAGTGGTGGAAGCCAGGAAAGCTTGGTGCTTGGTCATGGGTGTGGTAGTATTTTATTCCAGAATTACCCAAAGACATTCGTAATGATGATAAAAACCGAACTCTTGGCACGCATGACACGCTCTTATCTGCCATTCCCATCGGTACTATGGGGAAATGGCAGATACTGCGATCAGTCTCACTTTTTTCTTCTAATCCGCTGTCCGCGAAATCCATACAAACTGGACAACACAACTTACTGCGCATGTGCAGCTCTCCTCCCCGGTCGGGGTGCCACTCTACGATTGAAACATCCTCTTCCTTTCCAGCCCTCGCAGATGTCGGATCCATCGCGGAGAATATGGGAGGCGCTGTTAGTGGCCACGTAGACAGGCCAATTTGTGAAATGCTCCATCTGGCATCCTACATATACTCTCCTTCCTTATCATACTTTCCTTCCACGCGATGCAGACGGGCGTACCGTCGAGAACATTGTATAGTTATCCCGGAATTTTTTTTTTTTTAATCGGCCTATGCTGTACCAATGAACGCGATTATTTATTTCAAAGTTGAATGGTTAGGATGCAGCAAAGATGATTCCAGTGATATAGGGGCCCATAGAATGGCAGGTCAGTACCTGTGCCGTTACTCTTGTACCTTCTCTTATGCTCACTTTCTCTCCTCCTTTGTGCTGCGAGGAATCTATGCTACAAAACCCATGACCATAAGTGGGTCTTGTGGAGGGTTTTCCCCTCCTTTTCCTTGCAAGAAAAGAAGTACTTTCTCCAAGGTGACTTTCGAGATTCCTGAAAATAAGCTGAATATTTTGATATGTATCACTATAGAATGACCCTCATTCCAGATCTCATTTGTTTTGTATCAGCCACATATCCTGATCTGGTTCACCTTGAGATTTTGTATTAACATCATGAATAGTGGAAAGTGTTTCAGTTTCCCTGTTTCTGTCATGTCTCCTGCCATGAAACAGTTCTACTAGATAAGATATATGAAAGCTGATAAAGACAGAGCAGGGGGGAATTGTTGCTGAAATGATGGTGGACAGAATGCTTACCTCTGCTGTTGCATTCTCAAAGATAGGGAATCCTTGGATCCTTGAGGGAAGTGTCAGTTTCTGCCAGCTTTGTGTGGGTCAGAATGTCTTCCAAGGGGAGGATTATTTGATGCACACTGCTGAAAAGCATAGCAAATAGCTCAGAAACAAAGCCATCAAGCTCCTGTGTTGCTTGCCAAAGTCACCTGACCTTAATCTCATTAAGGACTTATGTTATGATCACAAGTCAATGTCAAATGGAATATCATTCCTGAAACAGAATGTATCAAGATGATTGAAAGCATGCCCAGGAAAATTGTGGCAACATTAACGTCTAACTAAAAGGACAAAGAATAGAATGCATTAATGATTATGATTTTTTATTGTTGCTTATTTAGAAGAGGAAGAAAGGACAGAAACTGTCTCAATGAGAGGGCTTGAATTAATCTTCTTTTACTTAGCACATAAACTAATTGAATTTTGGTTAACATCAAATAAGTACTGCTGTCTGGAGAGAGTTTCAGGTACCATATCTTGAGAGTTACAGCACCGCAAAGTTAAGAGTAGGAAACATTGACACATAATAGGCCATCTCTATGTATGAAGCATAGGGCAGGGATAAATGATGCTTTATTGAGGTTCTTGCAACAGAGAGTAAATCATATTCCATGTCTCAGAAAAACCCCTGTGATTTCTCCACAAGAAAGGATGTAATGTTTTTATGTGCATCCTGTATATTATGGCTTATTCAGCACTATTCTATTCAATGCATTCTGTTAAGTCATTTATTCCTTCTTGCCTCATTCTGTTTTACAGAGTGCCACCAAGAGAATGAAATCAGGCCAAAGGATCCCATTAGGTGTCGAGACTGTGGCTACAGAATCATGTATAAGAAGAGGACACGACGCTGTAAGTTCTTATTTTTTTGCAAAACAATGTCATGATGTCTGATGTTTGTACCTATGCATTCATCAGGTTTTCTTGCTCACAATTGCCACAGCTCAGCTGTTGAGAGGGAAGAGTGCCCTGAATGTTGCTACAGCTCTTTGTGTATGGCATGCACGAGGGATTTCTCAAAAGTTATGCAAGTAGCCCCAAATAAATAAAAAATCTAGTGTTCCATGATTAAATTCTGATCTTTATTGCCACAGGCAACTATTTCACTCCTTTTCCACATACTCCCCACTGATTTCATTGCATTTTTTCATGCGATGGATCCAACCAGGTGAAAACCTTTTTTTTTTTAAATAAAAAATAAGTTTCCCGAACTGGTCCAGCACTTTGCGGCCGCCTCCGATGACGACTTGTGGGCTACTGGCAGAACTTTTGAGAAATCCTCGTATATTGATAGAGGTTTATCTCGTGATGCAGGAAGTACATTAGATTGATCAGGGCAATTACTTATTTTCCAGATTAAATTTTTATACTATCACCTATAATGCAATAACTCAGAGCAGCCTTGTGATTAATAGGTGCAGTTTTCATTCATTGCATGATGAGAATGGCATAATTCCCAGCAGATGTTATTGAAGCTGCAGGTTTAAGTACCATGAGGAATTAGGAGACTGTACCAATCGAATGTAACTGTAATATCTCTTAAAGATACATTGTGAATGTTGGTCATATTGCACAGATGGTTCAGGAATGCAAAAACCAACTTCAAATAAGAATTCTTAAACTTCAGAAACACCACCTTTATCCATCCCACAGATGGACTATCTTCCTTGCCAGCCATGCTTCTAGGGCACACCTCGTCCAAATGTTCCCAGGTTTTGCATGGGGAGTGCCTTAGAGACTCCACATTGCATGATTCCAGGCCATCTACTCCAGCTTGGACAATATATATATTGTCCAAGTAATAGTCCAGTAAATTTAGATTTGGCAAGGAGAGAGGCCTTTTGGCAATGGACACGGTGCACAGCAAATTGCCCAGACCCCACTTTTGGGTCTTGTAGGCCTTGTGAGCAGGTGCTGAATCTTGCTGGAACCACCCCTTCTCATGTTTGAAGAAATCCTGATGCAGATGGTGCACATGAGGTTCAAGAATGTCTGCTAAATAGTTATTCCAAAGTGTTGATCCCTTTATTATCCATATAAATAGGGAAGACTTGCTTGTGGCAAAGCACTTCAGCCTATCCATCTCTGAAGCTGCACAGTGTGACCCCTCCATTTTGTTCACACCATTTGGTGATTCCAAGATGCTGATGTCATAAATTCTTTTATTTTGGGTATTACACTTAGCATCCACTTCGAACAGCTTCTGATTGAAAAGCTAAATTTGGTTGGGTTTGAATCATTTCAGCAAGAGTGCTGCATTTTTTTCTTTCTGCCTGTCTTTGCAGATTGTGACTTAAAGTTTTTCACTTCTTCACATCATGGCTTCAGCCCAAGGACATGTTTCAGCATTTGCTGCATGGTCGCATGTAAAGTATCCATTTTGATAGCTAATTTTTGGTGCAAATTTTGAGGATTCTGTTTAATCTGCCCTTTCATATCCTTATCCTTAACTAACTGTGACTTATGAAAAGAACATGGTTTGCCAGTGTGCTTCCTATCATTGAAAGCCACTCTCATGATAACATGAGAGGTTGATAAACCAACCCTGTCTACATCCACTGAGTTGGGGTTGCCTTTAGATACTTCATATGCAATTGCCATTCTGAAACAGTTTGATCACAGCTGCTGTTCACAATTTTGAAGCATTCATAGTGTAAGCTGGAAAATGGCTGAATATTGTACTTTTTTTCCAAGTATGTATACATATGGAATGGAGAACATTAGTCATTGAGTTGGACTCTTTTCAACTCTCTTAGCACTGTGGATGCCATTTTTGGAGACGTGACTTTTGCAAAACTTGAAGTTAACATTAACTCACCTGTTATGCCCTTATGACTTTTGATCATGTTTGAAGGCATAGTACCTTGAAAACACTTATTAGCATGCAGGGGAACATTGCACCACTAGCACATGTTGCTGGTTCTCTTTACTATTTCATACTATACTATACATGCAGCACCTTTTCAAAGTGTTGCTGGGACTTCCTGTAGCTGGTGTCTTTTAAAAGGTTGTACCTGGCAAGCCCTCCTACCAGCCTTGTGACCCTTTGTGGTCAATATGTTCCAGGTGTGTTACTGTGAGTGCACCAAGAATCAGCACAGTCCTGAAGGAAATCAGTTAACCTGATGTTCTTTCCTGAGACCTTTTTGCATATGGGACACAAGCATTCCATGCTGTGCAATCATCAGGTAGTGCAGGACAAGCTTTTTTCATCCATTTGATGGTGTTTCTCATTTTTGAGAAGTAGTGAAGCATTTGATATAATTTATTTACTCCTTTCATGTGACTTTTGTAATCAAGCACCAGAGAGGGCTTATGAATGACTTTTTCTGCTTTTGCATTTGTTATCTCCATTATGAATGCATCATGCATGGTGGATATGAGATTGACTGGTCTTTTGTCCTCTCAAACTATTTCCTAAACATCATTATCATGAAGTGTGACATCACCTTTCTTCACAGTTCTCACACTTGAAACTATATCTGCTGGTGTACCATGATTCAACCTGAACATACTACAGATGTGCATTTTCTTTCATGACGTTCTGATATAACTATACTGTTGTTGAAATGGTCCATGTAAAAACAATGACCATTGTTCATGTACTTTTCTATCCAACTAAACACTGTTTACTGGACAGGTTTTCCATTCTCTGTGTACACTTCTCACTTCAAAACATCTCTGTTTCAGATTCACATGGCACATACTGTTTCATGCCATATTTGTCTGGCATGTTAACCCTAAGTTTCACATGGCATCTCCATGGTGCCTTCATCTAGGGAAAGGTTCTTGTGTAGCTCATGCAGAGTTTCAAATTGACATTATAACACATCCAGTACAGGTCGAGCCCTGTACAATCTGTCTTCACATTGCAGAGACATGTATCACAATCATTGTAATGAAAAAGTTTTAGCAAGAGCATGAAGAGCAATGTATTTAAAAGAGTTATTTATCTTAATGTATTTAAGAGTTATTTATGTTAATGTATTTAAAAGAGTTATTTATGTTAATGTATTTAAAAGAGTCTAGCATGGATGAGTGGAATGCAGGGGGGTGTAAAATTATTTGTTAGATTTATGAAATTTTTTAAAATGAACAATGAAGCATGACGAATGAGTGAGGGGAAAAAGTTGAGAATCTCAGTCACTGGGAATGTTTTTTTTTGTTTTTTTTTCAGCAAAGACTAATTGTGGCTCACATGCCTACCTGTCAAGATACTGTAATGCCATAGTTATCTTAATCATAAAACCATCTCCAGGTGAACCATGTTTGGCGAAGTTCACCTATGATCTGTGCCTCTCTTAGCAAAGATACTCCAGCCAATCCATCTTCTCATTTAATCCTTCCCTGCTGGAATGGATGGCTGGATTGATGATGGTGACTGTGAATATCATTTATTTTTGGTAAGCATGGGTCACGACAGGAAAGAAGCATCCCAAACTTTTGGGTCATTGGGATGCATCTAGACTGTGTCCTGTGCCACAAGAATGATAACTTGTGAAGGGGGTTGCATCTGTCAATCTCAATCCCACTGTGAACAACACCCTCACCTTTTATTCTGTCTGTGCATTATAAGGAGATGAAACCCCATTCAGTCTCATGTGCCTTGGTCTGTTACAGTGGTGGTGTTTGATGCACGGTGAAGTCCAGGACTGACATTGTCTTTTGTGCCGTGCTGTGTGCTTTCGTTTTGCTTGTCAAACTCATCCTATTGAATGTTGTTAATAAAAAATAAATTCATTTGTACTTTTATTTATCACTCACCAGCTCATACGCTATGTGGTCAAAAGTCGAACCTGGGAATGTTGTGAAGGCTTAAAAGAGAGCATTATAATTTTTGGTACAGAAAACTGCAATATAGAACAAATGGAAAGAAAAGTTAAAGTTAGCCCCCTAGCTGGCCACTCCACTATATTATTCGATTGTGTAAATCACACGGACAGGTTCTTGTCCCATCAATTTTGTCAGAACTATGATACCATGGAAAATTTTCTGTTTGAGACTGCCTTGCCTAACTTTTTTTGTGTACTTTGCGTTCATGAAAGAAACTGACGACCTGATCCCACTTTAACAAGAAAAAATTATTCAGCAAACATACAACAGAAGATTGCATTCAGTTTCTGAGTACTATTAATTGATTTAATGCGCATGGTTAGTACGAGAGGTTTTTATTGTTTGCTTTCGCAGAGATGACAAATATCAATGGAAAATTTGGATAATCTCTTCACGTCAACGTGAACTTCTCATTCACGAGTCTTATTCTGTTGGACAAGTAGAATATTTGAAGAGAATGGAGCTTAGCCTCTTCTCTCAAGCTAACACTTATTTTCACAACTGCTACATTTTCGGGAGTTGTGGAGATGTGGCTCTCGGTACACGGAATGTTAAGATAACAGTTTTTTCTGTTGCACAGCACCGAAGGAAAAGGACACGTTCACTTGCCAGCAATTCCCCTCCATCCCTCTAGATTCTCACACTTCAATCCGGCATTGCAATGCACAGCATCGAAAGAGGGACTGCATGAAAGAAAAACATCAGAACTTTATTCAGGATATATTTTTTCGTTTCTCCCATTTTCTTCGGGCCGTAGAAGCGACATCCTATTGAAAGTCAATCATGACGAACACTAATAATTTTACTAATGAAAGAGAGACTAGTTGCCACTGTATGGGTTGACGAACGCAAGAGAAACAGGAAAAGAAAAGACATTGAAACATTTTAAAAGCGTTTTTGGAAGGATTCACCAGGCTTCAAACTTTACCTGGTACAGAGGAAAAAAAATTGATTCTGGAAGCGTTCTTGAAAGTAAACGAATTGCATGTTCTGGAAAGCGATTACAAAAAGTGGAAACATCAGACTAAATTCAGGCTTCGTGCTTACGCTCCCCTGAAGTACGTGAGGTAACGTTCAGCACTTCGTGTGATTCGATCAACAGTGCACAAAATAATGAAAAAATACTTGGTTTAAATCATCATCGACCCAGTCGTGTCTGACCTGTCAGACAACGATCGAGACGGACGTTTGATTGCGTGTCAAGCATTGCAGAACCAGAGTCCCCACAAATGAAGCTTGCAGCTACGGCCAAAACTTCCACTTCCCTTGCAACCCTCGCGGATGCCTTGTCCATGGTGAACAATAGGAGAGAGGGACTGCTGTGGCCGCGTAGACTGAGTTCCTGGGCTTACGCGCTAAAAGCCGCATCTGGCATCCTGCACTTCATGCTCTCCCAACTCCACGCGGCGCGGACGCGCGAACCATAGAGAACTTTTTTTTTATATAGGCTCATGCCGTACCAGTGACATCAATGATTTATTTCAAAGTTGGATGGTTAGGATGCGGCGAAGAAGATAATTCCAAAGGTATCGGAACCAGAGAGGCAGATATCCAGCAAATAAACGAACATTCAATGAGCATTGAATGAACGTTAATTTTAATCCTTCCCACTGTTGTGGTGGCGTTGCATCGAACATTAAGTCAATATTTCAATGTGGCTTATCTCAATATTCAAATGTATGTTGAAGTTCAACACTGGCTGGACGTTGGACCAACATTGCAGTAGCATTTATTAGAACGCTCAATCCCACCCTAGTAGCACCCTAATATTGAGTCAATTATGAAGGCTTAGGAGTGCAGAAGTCACTCGTAGTATACTAATTATAGTACTTCCCAGGGAACGACCTTCCCATTCCTACTCTGCAGAGTACCCAAATTCTTCTTTCTTCCCCTCTTCCAATGTTGAAGAAGCAAAAGGCAGAGCAAAGTAGAGGGTGGCCCAAAAGTAGGTATACAGTTGTTTAGGTTTTATTTATTTATTTTATTTTTCTGTGTGTCACTGTGTCACAGTGTTCTGGACAGGTTCGAGGAATGTTGCAACGTTGATGGAAGACATTTCGAGCACTTACGAGATTAAACAGTGTTAAACAAATGTAAATGTAATAAACAATGTAATAAAATGCAAATTAGGCGTTTGCGGATCCAGCTGGCCGGAAGGGCCTAATCAGGTGAGTTTTTAGGAACTCCTTTGAAGGATTTATATACATGCAAGGAAGGGGTTCTCCTTGGGCTCCATGATTCTGTCTCGAATTTGGGGATAATAAATGATTAAGTGCCGATTTTATTGATTGTTAAAATGAGACTAGGAAAAACATATGTTGAGGTACTAAACACTCCTGTGAGGGATGATTCTATAGGAAGAGGGAAGAGCACTTTTGTGTACTGTGCGAAAAGCGAAACCCATACCTCCATCTAGTGGCCTAGAGTAGAACTTCAACATTTCCACAAAAAATCTCATTCGTGCTACTTGGGCACATTGGATCATCGCATCAGTCTGATATCGAATCGATGATATCAGACTGCCATATTGAGAAATCAATATTTAGCCAATTTTTAGCCGGTATTGGCAATAATGGCAAGATGTATACTAGGTATAGACATCGTGCCTAATGCAGGTCCAGCATTGAGCCAATATCTGGTGTGACTAGGGTGGTAACACTTAGGGTGAACTTTAAGGAATTGTAAAGTTGTCCTTGCCATGAGATGGAGGCGTAGGTCTCGCTTTTCTCACAGTACACGAAAATGCCCTTTTCCCTTTCCCTGGAATCGTCCCGCACAGGAGTGTTTAGTCCCTTGCCATCTGTCTCGCATTGTCTCATTAGAAGAAACAATGAACTCCGACACTTCATCACTTATTACCCTCGTATTCGAGACAGATTCATGGGGCCAAGGTCAAAAACAGGCTCATATTCCCAAAAAGAACCCTTTCCAAAAACTCAATTTTCTTTCAATAAATTTTCCATTGATATTCGTCTTATCTGGGGAAAGCAAACAATAAAAACCAAGTACCAGTGATGCACATTAAAGCAATTGAATTGTACACCGGTGTGACTGACTTCAACTCTGCAAATCACAACGCACACTCGCCTTCTCTTGTGGAGTCGCCATTTTCACTTCTGACAAGCTGAAAAGTAGTTTCAACAATTTCTGTTAAAATGTGAAATGCATGTAATAAAAATAGAAATATCTAGCTTTTCTCCGCTATAAACCTCATTAATTAAACCTCATTGAGCAATACGGAAACGGAACGCAAGCCGCCTAAATGATGGGTTTCCAAGATAAGGCTGGGGAAGGACGGGGGTGGAATCCTTATGATCGTGATCACTTCCCTCTAAAATTCTTACCATTTGTCTTGAAGTCCGAGAAATGCAAAATGGTCAGTGGCTGTGTTTGAATACTATGCTTTTCATGTACCACTAGAATATACCACATTTTCCTGGAAATCACACATTTGAGAAACTGTGGTCAAGCGAACTAAAAGACAAGCATGGGCATTAATACGCATCATCCTAATGTTTCCTTAACGCTCGTCCGGTGCTTTGAGAGCTTCCAAAAGGGACATTTCAACGTCATGCCAACGTTCATTCTGTGTCGTGCAAGAACGCTCGAACTATATATAACACTCAACGGTTTTACAACGTCACCCTAACACTGCCTTACCAGCTGGGTCGGTACTTACTGAGGCGCTTATCTGCCGACAGAGGCATTGGAAGGCAACGGTCAGAGCCAGGAACATGAGTCTTATCACAATGAGTCTTATGAAAGTTCCAAAACATATCCTGAAAAAACCTCTCTTAATATTTTCTTTTATTGCAGTCTCTGTTTTGGTGCTGTGCATTGTCAAGCCGGATTTGAGCGAGAGACAGTGGAGGGAAGGAGGGGAATTACTGTCAAGTGACCGTGTGCATTTCCTTTGGGGTTGTGCAACATGAATTGCTGCTATTATAACATATACATGTGCTGAATGCCACATCTGTCGATAAATATACGGATTTTATTCAATTTTTGCAATTCAATGCTTCAGAAAGTCACATATTTTGACAAAGGCAGCCGTGTTGCATCGAAAAGGATGTCTTATTTTCTAAACTTCCGTATTCATCGAAAAAAAATGTTACACCGAGAAGGAGTTGAACGATCTTGATGAAATTTGGTAATCATACTCGTATAAGCGTGTCACGTAATTGATGCTAGATTCAAGGTCATAGGTTGAATATTCACGGAGAAAACTTGCCAAACATCCCTATTTAAATGGGGTCGGAAGGGTCGTACACACAGAAAATTCAGTGCCTCAGTTCGATGCATTTTTCTC
>CAJPEV010003458.1:0-30668 GCA_905338385.1 Darwinula stevensoni | reverse complement strand
TGGCTGTTCACACGATGAACCCCGACCTGGGCCTAACTGGGAGAGAGTGTGACCCGACGTTAAATGCAACTTGCGAACGTGAAATTCTCGCACGAGACTTCGCTTTTGGAATATGGGGAATTTTTTTTATTTTTTTTTTCCCCAGGACGGGATACGACTAGCGTAGGCCAACTTATGAAGAGCAAGTCCTGATAAGAAGCAGGATTTCCCGAACCAGGTCTGTCCGCATGGACGGAAATTGAAACGAAATTCCATTTTGAATGCTCATTTCCTCGTTCTCTGGTCTAACGTTAGATCTTCGTGGTGCAGTTGCCCTCGTTCCGTTTCGTTGTTCGTGTTTCGTGTCGACTGGCTTCGATGACCCGAAGCGATGTGGCCGAGAAGTGCAAAAGCCTAGTTAGTAGCAGTAACTATAACACTGAGGGTGACCGCGCAGTTGATCTATCCTCTTTACCTTTATTATTTTAGAAACCGTTCCCAGCTACTGGAGAGATCAGTTTTTTCTCTACGGAGGCACTTGCCCCACACCCCCACCAATTCGTTACAGCTTCATGCACGTACATTTCAAGGGTGAATTTTTTTTTTAAAGTGTATTCTCAAGTTCGAGGAGACTATGTGAATGAGACGAGGCTTCAGCCAGGGCTGGGAGGCGTGTGAGGCATTGCAAGACCTGCAACGTTTCTCTCGTGAGGCCTGGCGTTGTCATGCTGCAGAATAACAGCGTTTAGCGTCGCGTGTGTGCAGTCGAGAGCAGCGAAGCGTCGTCGTGCTGCAGAAAGACGACGTTTGACCTCTCTCAGCTGCACACACGAGAAGAACGTTGGAAGCCTCATGATAGGAGTTTCGGTCTCGCCGCCTTCCAACCTCGACTTTGTCCCGTGCCATTCCTGTTGGCTACTCCTGATGAAGAAAGCACCACAAGGCAGTCGTTACAAACTTGAAACCGAGTTGCATGGTGCTGCAAAGCATTGGTTTTGACGNGGACATCTCTGGGATGTGCTATTTCTTCAAGAAAGGGATATCCTTGGGATGTCATTGGGCCCAGACATTTTGATATCCCTAAGATGTCCCTACTCCTTGTCTCAGGGACATCGCACTTGTCCCAAGGGGATATCTCTGGGATATCTTTGGGATATACCTGTGCTGTGTGGGATGTCACAGGATGAGATATCTCAGTTATTTGAGCTTTATAGCTTTTGAGCTTCTTACAGAATAAGCGAGATGGCTGGTATGTAGCCACTATTGCAACAAAAAGCTTCCAACAGTTGCTGCAAAATGGCGACTATGCAGCCCCTGCTTCAGTGGGATCAGGGATTGATTCATTAGTTTAAGACCCTGGTACTTTTCTTGCGGTAGTCGATCCATTTCTCGAGTTTCTCAGTTCATTTATTTAAACAGGTTAAGGAGTCCAAAAAGGAACTCGTGCTAATCGTGGAGGAAGCATGATTCAAATTGGGTCTTCATTTATGGGGAGGATATAAATGATTATTTTTTTCCCTTGTGGAGGCTGCGTTTCGTTTCGTTCCCTTCGGGGAGGTTCGGGTGTGATTAAAGATACGATCACCCAAGTCTTGCTGGACCAGCACCATAGCGGATGAAGGGACTAATGCAGGGGTCGGAATCCTTTTTGGCCGTGTGAGCCATATTGAGATTGAGCTAAGCGATAGTGAGCGAAAGATTGTCCGAAAAACAAAATGTTTCCTGAAGTTGGTAACAGACGTATGCATTCTTTGATGCATGAGAAAAATGAGGAACGACCATGATTTGCAGTCATGACTCAATGAGCCAAATTTTTGGCTCATGAGCCATAGGTTCCCGACCCCTCCGAATGGGTGATTAATACAATCTCAATGGAAACCTCCTTGAACCCCCTGAATGTCATGACGCACGTCGGCATTTCACGTTGGCCCGACGTGGGGCCGCGGGACAAGCCTACGTTGGGCTCTCATCGCAAATGTGGAATTCCATTTTAGGAAATGGAGAAGAGAGGGAAAACCAGCGACTGCTCCTGTTGCGAGACTCCATTTATGGAGATACCTTGTTCAGTTTTTCTGGGTTTGTCTCGAAGGCTGTCTGATTTCTCTGACTAGGTCGACCATGAAAAAAAAAACTGTGGCGTACGCTCGAAATATAGGCTTTCGTTCGAGATGATCTTAAAGGATCAGAAGTTGTCGATCCCAGCTTCCATCGTTTCCGAGAAATAGTCTTCCCTCATCGCGCTCCTTGGGAGATTGGAAGAGAACTCAGTCGCGTGATTTCGTCGAAAGTGGCAGTGGATGTATTCACGCCTCGAAGTTCCGAAGGAGAATCTCCGCCTCCAGAAGCCTGCAGAACAGCCCGGATCGGAGGCCTTGTATTACATCGCACTCTTTCCCTCTCCTGCCTGCAGCCACGAGGCAAGGAGGTGTCTCCAGTCGTCCATCCACGTAACCTACATGGCTTTTCTCCCGTCATTCCAATTTTTGGTGTCGTTTTCGGTGCCACATGCTATCCCATGATGAAGCCGTAGGCCTGAGGACCCCGTCCACACGAAGACTTCCTCCGTGAGTTCGTTCCGTGGTATTCGTTCACGAGGATCTAGGGCCAAGCCCTCGGTAGGTAGCCAAAGAAACCGAGAACGTTACAATTCTACAACGGCAACACCCCCTGTTGCTCCATCCGGCTCACGAGCTAATGAGCACTTCGCAGTAAACCATTGCAATCGCATTGACACCGACAAGTGTGCTACTTGGGGCTGGACCCGGATTGACCCTCTCTCACACTGGGCTGCAATTTACGTTGAACGCTTGCACTTTAAGAGCGTGCTCTGAAGCGAAAACCTTATACCCCTTAAAAAAAAATTTTTTTTCCCCAGGACGGGATACGACTAGCGTAGGCCAACTTATGAAGAGCAAGTCCTGACAAGAAGCAGGATTTCCCGAACCAGGTCTGTCCGCATGGACGGAAATTGAAACGAAATTCCATTTTGAATGCTCATTTCCTCGTTCTCTGGTCTAACGTTAGATCTTCTTGGTGCAGTTGCCCTCGTTCCGTTTCGTTGTTCGTGTTTCGTGTCGACTGGCTTCGATGACCCGATGCGATGTGGCCGAGAAGTGCAAAAGCCTAGTTAGTAGCAGTAACTATAACACTGAAGGTGACCGCGCAGTTGATCTATCCTCTATTACTCTTTACCTTTGTTATTTTAGAAACCGTTCCCAGCTACTGGAGAGATCAGTTTTTTTCTCTACGGAGGCACTTGCCCCACACCCCCACCAATTCGTTACAGCTTCATGCACGTACATTTCAAGGGTTAATTTTTTTTTTTAAAGTGTATTCTCAAGTTCGAGGAGACTATGTGAATGAGACGAGGCTTCAGCCAGGGCTGGGAGGCATGTGAGGCATTGCAAGACCTGCAACGTTTCTCTCGTGAGGCCTGGCGTTGTCATGCTGCAGAATAACAGCGTTTTGCGTCGCGTGTGTGCAGTCGAGAGCAGCGAAGCGTCGTCGTGCTGCAGAAAGACGACGTTTGACCTCTCTCAGCTGCACACACGAGAAGAACGTTGGAAGCCTCATGATAGGAGTTTCGGTCTCGCCGCCTTCCAACCTCGACTTTGTCCCGTGCCATTCCTGTTGGCTACTCCTGATGAAGAAAGCACCACAAGGCAGTCGTTACAAACTTGAAACCGAGTTGCATGGTGCTGCAAAGCATTGGTTTTGACGGAAACCACAGTTTCTTCTGGGAAACATTACCGAAATTTTAGGTTCTTTGGGATTGACAATGGAGTTGACATTTAGAATTTGGATAAGGTATGAAACGAAGAGGTCTCGGGATCGGACATTAGGGTTGCAGTGAACTCGTTAACTCGTAGGTTTTAGAGGTCAATGGAGTTATTATTATTTTTTTTTTTTGGGGGGGGGGGGGAAGGAAAGAGGCAGGAGGAGGAATGGAATGATTAGGAGGTGGACGAGAAGGAGTAGCAGAAAGAGGAATGCAAATGAAGATGGAGGTGGAGGGAGAAGAGGGACATGGACCTGATGAAGGAGCAGAAGGGTAAGTGGAGCAAGAGCAAGAGGAATTGTGTGGAATGTATAGAGATGCACAGGGCCAGAAGCTCTACAGAATCTTGCATATTTGCAACATGCGATGAGGGACTTGCAGCTGCAGCTACAGAATTCTAGTTAGAAGGTTTCAGTGGCTCATGGAATGCCAGCAGGTTTTACTTCCAGCTGTGCAATATATGGAACATTGGAGAAGGTGGATATTATTTATGATACAAAGGGAAGTCGCCAAAAAGAAACACTAATGACCTTAAAGCAGAGAAACTTTAAGCAAGTCAATCACATTGCATTAATTGCATTAATTAACCAAAGCTCCCTCAGTAGTGCAACTTTTTTCCATAGGCTGGGCAAATTTGTGAAAGTTGTCCTTGAAGGAACTCCTGGATGCTGTTGGCACTAATTCTTCACAGCATCATGTGCATGCATTTCATGTCTGTAATTCTCTCCACGTGTTTCCTCAAGTTTGAGGAGATGCATATAATGAGGGGCTCTGCTGGGGCTTGGTGGTGGGTGGGGCATTCCAATTGTGTAAAGTTTTTTTCTTGAAGTTTTTGTGTTATTTGTGCTTGTTTTCACTGAAAGACCGGATTAATGTAAAAACCATATAACTGATCATTATTTCCAACTTGGGCTGAAATCATTGTACCTGAATTTCTTATATCAAGTCTTTCCATGAGAGAAATTCATTGATACTAAAATGTCAATACTCCAGTGCAGGATTTCCTTGTGATGAACTTCATGAAATAAGAGTGAATGGCCAAATTTTCTTTATTTCAGATCTTCTGTTCATTGGGACAATTCAGTGCTTTCTTGAAAGGACTTCCCCCTGAACTCAACTGCTTCACATTGATTCTCAATCTGGTCAGCTAAAGCTTTCTTTCCATGGAAGACTGAAGTTTTGCAAAGGTACAGCTTGTGATGACATCACACTGAATTTTAAGTGGGAAGTATCTCAGATTAATTTATTGTAAGCATATTGCTCATTGAATTGTTTATTCCCATTTTTTGTATTCTTGTTATATTATTCATAATCATCTTATGACAGGGGAATCACCAATGATAAGCACCTTTACTAATAAAACTTCTCTTGCAGCTATATACTGTATCTTGAGAATTGGGTTTTATCATCATGGTCACTTGATTATCTGTTGTCTTTTCCTCTCCCCATTCCATTGGTTGCTGTTTAGATTTATTCATTGTTCATGCTGTGTTGACTTTCTATTTCATATTTATTTTAAATTCTTTTTTAAACTTTCACGACATGTTGGTGGTATTATTAAATTATTTTGGTGCTAGCTGTTTTGTGACAGGTGCCTGAACCAAACAATTCACCTAAAAACACATAATATATACACGGTTAACCCAAAGGAATAGAGTAATGGTTAATTAGGGTAGGAGGTTATTGTATTTAATGACAATAAAATAAAAAAAACTACGTAGTACTTCCTCCATGCATGTATGTTTGTCTTCATTGTAAGTTGAATATACACTTTTGCTTATTGTAAACTGTCCATTTTTTGGAAATCAATCCTACACCTCTTTTACTTCTGAATTTTTGCTGTGATGGTTCTTGTTGGAATGTCGATTTTGTAACCATGTTTTTGATTTGAATATACACTTTTGCTTATTGTAAACTGTCCATTTTTTGGAAATCAATCCTACACCTCTTTTACTTCTGAATTTTTGCTGTGATGGTTCTTGTTGGAATGTCGATTTTGTAACCATGTTTTTTATTTTTTGATGCTAAAGGTATTTTTGCTGTTTTTCTTCAGTAGCATGAGCATGGATCATTGAGAGGGATCCTACCATCTGTCTGTGACCCAAAGCAGTCTTCTGGATGTTACTTCTCAAACCTCCCATATTCTCCCCAACTGTTGTCTCCTCGTAGCAATGTCTACCTTCATGAGTTGAATATCCTTTTTCCTTTGAGTTTATGAGGAGTGTACCGAAAGTAAGGAGCCCTAATTTATTTGCGAAGAATTACTATTTGGACAAACGTAAAGTTTTATTCACAAACAATGAGCTATGTTTCCATTACTACATAAGGAATTTCATTGTTTATGCCCATGTTGCAGCACAGTAGCCATTTATAATGTCACCTACTATGGATGGTGTATTGAAGGAAAATGCTTTGTTGGAGCTCTTCAGCAAAGAATTTGTAACCCCTCAAAAAATTCACATGCTACTGCAGAATGTGCATGGTGAGTCTAGCAACAGTTAGGCAAGTGTGAAACTGTGGGTTCTGTATTTCAAAAGTGAAAACAACATCAAAGACAACCCACATTCAGGCAGGCCATCCAGTGCTGTGACAATTGACAGCAAAATGGGTGTTACGCGATGCCCTGCCTCCTTGAATGTTACCTTACGATCATTTATCGGGTAGCAGTCCGACTGATCATTTTGGATCAGTCCTTCCCCAAGTGTTTTGCTATCAGGTCAGGTAGGTGCCATTTTCAGTGGCTACTGTGCTGCCACCTGGAGATTAAAAATGCAATTCCTTGTCAATCATTAGCATAAACATAATATTTTGTGTGACTAAAATCTCAGACTTGTCTGAATAGTGGTTCTCCTCAAATAAATTAGGGCTCATTACTTTTGGTACACCCCTTGTATTTTACTTGTGTCTTGCTTCCTCCATGTTTGGGGTGACTGATGCAGATCTTTAAGTATCTCTCCATGTTTGGCCATGTTTCATTTCTCTTGCATATCTCAGGTTTCTTATCATATGCTTGCGTATTTAATGAAACCCTTTTTTTTTTCTTTTAATCTCATGAAGTATTTGGATAGTGCATTTTCCTTCTGTGGACTTTATTTAGTCAGTACAAGGAGATCGTAAAGTCAGGAAAACCAAAGAAATACACTTTTGGTCAATACTATACAGGATAGACCCTTCCTACATTGCACAATTATAGTTCAACATTTGTACAATATATGCAGGAGAATGTTTACTCAGTACACAAGTGTCAAGCCAGAATTTCGCTTAGTCATTCAATTTCAAGTGTGGCATTCACTTTGGAGCAGTGTGTTTTCATTGTTGAGACTTATCTGAATCAAAAATCTTACAAACTCTGTCAGGAAGCCTTTCAAAAGAAGTTCAACATCCGTGTGGTGCCAACTAAGTTTGCAATCTGGTGTAAGAGGTACTCTTAATAAGGATGCTTAAATCATGTTGGACAGTACGCATGCTCGATACGATGTAACATAAGTCCCGTGTGCTCAGAGAGTGGTGTGTAGAGAGTAGCAGCAGCGCAGTTGTCGGGATGAGAGTCGAGAGTGTGTGGTATCGTGAGGACAGTTGAAGACTATTGTAAAGACGCAGGACATGTGTTGAACCCTGATCGGGTCAGGTTTGAGTGTTGGAAGTCGCTCACTAACATCCATTCAGGTATTGACCCTTTTGTATGCCTTGTCCATCAATCACCTGATGCAATAGATTCCAACACGGTTCCAAATATCCCTATTCTAATCCCTACTGCTATTGATCTCACCCAATACTGGTTATCACAGTAAATGTACTGTGTTACAAACGAGGAGTCAACGGAGTCATTGTAACCTCGGACACGCTGGTGGTCTGTTTGTGAGTCATCAATGTCAATTCACGTCAGAGCCGCCTACACTGGAAGCTGGTGAAGTGATTCCATGCCACAGGAAGCATTCTTGAAAGACCTCACAGCAGGAGACCAGATTAATTGGATGAAATTGTGGAAGGCATCTGGAGCAGACTTGAACAGAGCCCTTCAAAGTTACTGTGACATGTTTGAGCTGTGTTCAAGGAACAAGTGATCTCAAAGGGACTTTGGCCCCTCAGGTCTTACCTCACCCAATTATTTCTTATGGGGATATGTGAAGGAGCGAGCCTACAAAACAATCCCCATTCAGTTCAAGAATTGAAGGAGTGATTATGGGCAGGGTTCCTATTGACATGTTGGAACGTGTGGCTGGAAATATGTGTAGTGGAGAGCAGCTGTCTAGATGTTCAAGGGGGACACTTTCAGCATATCATATGATTTCGCATGAACACACTCATGTTGAACTAGACTTGCACTGAGTCTGGATAATTTTTGTTGCTTCGTATGGGCATCGCTAATAAATGTTTGGGTTTCCTGACTTTACGATCACCCTATGTATTCTTGAATACATTAATTGCGCTTTTCCTTAGTATTCTGAAGTGGCTGAGGCAATTTCCTAAATACCATCATGGAATGGTTATGGTTTTATTTATGGGTGTATGTGCATATAAAAATGTAATTTGCAAAGATATGTCATGATTTCTTTCAGCATTGCATCACTGTCCCCCTTTTTACATAGAAAATCCAATATCTTAATATATTGTAAATTTGCATTTAAAAAAATCAATCTTGTAATCTCTTCTTTCAATGGAGTGGTAGGTGGTGGCTCTTGTGATGAATCGATGTGATTGCACTCTATAGCATCCTCAAATGAGACCCTGTTCTTCCACTTTCTTTTCAGGTTTTGCATCTCCTTTTAAAATTGAATTTGATGTCTTTTTAGCATTTTTATGTCATTTATACCAAGAGCTGCACCATTTAAGTCCATTTTTTATGTCATGCAGTGTGTGATTTGTTTATTGTGCATGGTTGGAAAGCAGGACAAATGTAATGAGTTAAGCCAGACAAAACCTTGGATTTCATTACCTTTTTCTGTATTTCCCTTCTTTGCAATCACCAGATATTGATAGAATTCTTTTCTGTAAAAAGTGAAGAGGGAATTTGGACCAATTACAATGAATGATTAGGGCTGGAATCCTTGTACTGGGGAGGGTAATTAAAGTATGTATAACTACAGATTTCCTTCCTCATTCCAATATGTTCTAAGAATGGGATTCCTCCATGGAAGAGGCTGGCTTATTCAAAGCTTCAGTTATGGGGGGACAAAGTTATTGGGGTCCTGTGGGGTGTATTTTCAGACTTAGTGTGATTCTGTCCACATTTGCTTCACACAGATTTTTTCAGTGCAAAAAAGGCAATTAAATGGGTTGTTCAACCTATAGGTGCTCTAGGAAATAAGGTGTTGAAGTAATTGGAAGCAGTGAGTCTCAAGTAGGGCAGGTGAATTTGTATTGAATATATACTAACCGAGTATTGGGGGTGAATCATTTTTTTTATTTTTTATTTTTTAAAGGGTTTCCTAAGAGGGAAGTTGGAGATTCTTAGTTTGAAGCTTTCCTCGTATTACTGCCTTAAGAGATGTTCAGAGAAGCATAGATAGTCCATCTCTAGGAAGGAATGACCTTGGATCAAAAGAACAGAAAGTGATAATCACAGCCAAGGAGAATTAGGTTGGAGACAGTTTTGAAAAAGAAGCTGTCACAAATAAAGGGGAAAAGAGAATCATAGAAGGAAATTTTAAAGGTATTCAGATGGATTGTTATATCATTGGGATATGCAGTCATATTGGGATTCTGTTTAGCTCACTTTTCTTTTAATTATGTGATCGCTGGAGTGAAAATTGACCTGAACCTAAGAAATTGAAAATTGGCAGGTATGGAATGGGGAGAAGTGAGGATGGAGAGAGCACAGAAAAGAAAATTGTAAAGCAGTCCTTACCTGTTTCCTTACTTATAAGAAGTATAGCTGGTACATTAGTTATAGCATTTAAGTGAAAAGTTTGGGGGTGATGTTCATGTAGTTAAATGCAGTTTCACCAAAGAGGGCAGTGTGATCTTCAATTGGAATTTGAGGGAAGGTGTAAGAATGGTTTACTGTATTGATTCATTTAGAATTTTTCAAATAGGAAGGAATGTGGCAGAAGGTTGTGGGGGGGGGGGGGTGCTGAGTTATGGTGTTGACTCCACATGTGGGGTGTGGAGCTGAGATTCATACTTCCCCCTGCTTGATGCTGCTGAAGGTGGATTAACATCAGTTTTTCTGGAAGAGGAGATAGTAAGAAAGACGGTTTGGGGATGAAGGTCACAATGTTATCACTGCTTCCATGGTTTACTCCCATTGCAAATTAGAAGGTTTCCAGATGAACCTTTTGTTATGATTGTGAGGTCTGGTATTGTCATGCTGCAGAGTGCCGATGCTAAAACTCACACTTCCTTTACAATGATCAATTTTTTCCATGGAATCATGAAATACTATTCATACTTAAAAGTGAAAGTTACCATTCAGATTGCACATTAATTCTGTGCAACCTACAGGTTAGCACCCATCAAGAGATTTAAGAAAACCCTGGGCTTCAGTTAGCTTTACATCAGGGGTGTCAAACTCAAATCGGACAATAGACCACATTCCTTACCCTGCAGATGCATGCAGGCCACACCCATAGTTTTTCACAGAAATTTGTCCTAGCAGTCGATCCAAGCGGAAATTTCAAGAACACATGGCAGGTGAACCACCACTGCAGGCTGTATGTTTGGCAATCCTTCTTTACATGGACTAAATGTCTTGTCGAAGGGTAGTCCTTGGACTTGTGCTTAGGATGGCCTATCTTGTCAGGGACAGGGGCCTGCACAGTGGTGAGAAGTCATTCACTGTAAATGCTTATTATTAAAAGGAAGGTTTTCTGTTTCAGGCTTCCAATGCAACCCATCCTCCAAACATTTTAAGTCACTTTTATTTACTGATCATGGTTTTATACCATTTTATGCATATCTTTCTTGTATATGTGTAATACATCCACTTTGGTTAATGAGCTTGTGTTCTTGATTACCTGACACTATCTTTCTGTTTTCAGGCTACCAATCTCATCCCATTTCCCCTCCTATTTCTGTGTTGAATAACTACACTGTTTGAATCAGTGATAATAGTGCAAGACCCAATTGATGCTTATTTTTGCATGGGTGCCCTGAGTGTAGAGACACCCTTGTGAATCTGAGTGATTCTCTCAATCCCTGTTGCCCAGAAGGCAGGTTAGATACCAGTGCCAAATACTAGTAGAAATATGTTTATATCGCATCATACAAAATTGTTGTTTTTTCTGGCAATATTAATAACCTAGGATGTCTAATGCGAAACTGTTGAACCATGTCACTCTGGGGGTGATGCTTTGTCTGGTTATCTCATTTGGATGCCTTGCATGATAAGGCATTTAATGATTTGTTGATCGACTGATGATAATTAAATAATTATTTAATGCATAAGCTTGCCTAATATTTCAATCGATGCACTTAAAATGTCAGCGTTTCAACTGCACTTTCTCATGTGGTTTGTTGATGGAAGTTAATGTCCTGAAACCCTGAAATTATAAGGTGCAAGTCAGGGATGCCAAACCACTTCATTTGAAGATAGTTTTAAAATATTTTTCCTCTGAATGGATGGCTAATCTTTCCATGTCCTTGTGTTCCCATCTCAGGGAGGAATGCAGCCAAACTCGTTGATGGTATGCGTCTACCACCTCTTTCGTTCCTGTCCCCCAAAAGGTTCGAAGTCCTTGCCTATGACATGGATGAACCTCTCTCCACCAAAGTTTTCCCACGGTCTGATGAAATCAGCTCACTTTTTACCTACCCTGCTGAAGTTAGGCCCATTTCCAACCAATCCCTGAAGATTCAATTCAGTCTTCATCCCAATTCGGACTCAAAATCCAAAATCCTGCTCTCAGCTGATTCCCATGGACGTCTCCTTGTTGGAGATCTGCAGTCCCAACTTCCAAAGTGCATTGTTTCATCTATATTCAAGCCCAGTGCTACCCTCTCCTCGGTCTTATCCTGTGCCCCTTCGCTTGTCTCTAGCCAACATTGTGGTACCATAGTGGTGATTGGTGGCACATTTGATATTGCTCAATATCACAATCCCAG
Organism: Darwinula stevensoni; assembly: GCA_905338385.1. Taxonomy (NCBI): domain Eukaryota; kingdom Metazoa; phylum Arthropoda; class Ostracoda; order Podocopida; family Darwinulidae; genus Darwinula; species Darwinula stevensoni. The sequence continues at coordinate 18,868 of CAJPEV010003458.1, read as the reverse complement.
AGAAAATAATCCAGATGGGACATTTGAAGGGCTATATGAAGGAGATCTTTAAAGAGAAACTTGGAATGATTCTTGACCTAAAGGATGCAGTGACACACATCATTTCAGGTATTACACATGAAACTCATCAGGCGGTAGCTGAAAACTTCGCCATCAGAGTTCGCTCTTGTCTACAAAATGGAGGACAATTTGAACACCCATTAAAAGCATATGGAACTTGAGTTTTCTAATCATTTAGAAGCATTTAGAAGCATTCTTATTTTTATCTTCATTAGATACAAAATGGCACATGATCAAAACTTGTAACATTTTTTTGGTCCACCCTGTACAAATCAGCTGTTGTGCAATCAAAAAGGTTACCCTATGTGCAATTTATTGTCCTCCTAATGCTCACACCCAATTTTTCTCAGCAATGCACACTCTTGTTGAGTCAATCCCATCCCATGACTACATCCTACTGGGTGATATAAACTGTAACCTATTGGATATTACCACCCCAGGGTTCAGACTCCTGTCTTGACATGTACAAGGCCCTAAATCTTAAACAGCTCATACATTTACCCACATGAATGATTGGAAAAACTACAACCCTCATTGACCATATTTACACTAACTGCCTATCCAGAATAAATCAACATGGTATCTTGACATGTGCAAGGCCCTAAATCTTAAGCAGCTCATACATTTACCCACATGAATGATTGGAAAAACTACAACCCTCATTGACCATATTTACACTAACTGCCTATCCAGAATAAATCAACATGGTACCATCCCTTCCTCTATCAGTGACCACTTCACAATCATTGTCTCTCTTACTCTTAGTAACATACAAACCTGCCACCATAAAAAAATTCCTATCTGCTGCCAGCTCAATATCCCAAACTACCTACAGACATTATGATATTGACCCCTCAAAGATTATTGAAAATGTGCAAAATTGCTATTGGGAATCTCTCCACCACTCTTCAGACCCTAATGAACCAGCTGAAAAAATCAACACTAATCCTTTTTCCCTCATCCTTAAAAAGCACCACTCCCTAACATACATTCTTAAGATGTAACTTAAACCAAAAACCATTCATCACAAAATGCATCCTCCAATTAATTAAGGAATGAATTTACTTCTGCAAACTTGCAGTTATAACTGGTACTCCACACTACTGGAATATATATTTAAATACTATTGTGCTTCAGTCAGGAAAAAGACATTAAGCAAGGAAAATACTCCTACTATCAAAATTTAATCAAGAAAAAGGGAAACAACACTTGCCAATTATGGACTAGCCTTACATTTCCCATGGGCCTCACTAAACCAGCGTTACCACTTCCCCCCCCCCCCCGTCTTCTAAGGAGCTCAATTTCTAACTTAATCAAGCAGCCTTTAATCTCATAAAGCACCTCTCCAACATCTCCTCATCCTATTCTGACCCTCCCTTTTAGCCAACTTTGACATTCCTCCCATCTCTGAAGATGAAACTCTGGCTTACATCCTTAAATTACCTTGTAAATCCTCTTGTGGACTTGATAGTATCACTCCCATAGCTCTAAAGTATTCCAGCAATGCTTGGACTTTGTCAACTACTTACTCTTCTCTTCAATACCATACTGTCCTCTATCCATCCCACATGTTTCAAAATATCAAAAGTAAACCCCTCCATAAGAAAGGTGACCTACATTACCCTTCCAACTACTGTCTCATATCCCTACTATCAGCCATGAGCAAAATCCTCAAGAGCCATATATTCAATCACCTTCACTGATACCTCCAAGATACCAACATCCTCTCCCCCCACCACTCAGGTTTTAGAAAGTATCACTCAACATCTACCATACTTCGAAATTGCATCCCTGTGTCAAAAAATTCTAAATACACCTTCCTCACCCCATGTTCAAGTTTTCACAGCTCCCACTCACCAACACAATACATGTTTTGCCAATGATAAAACAGTATGTATTCTCTCTGGTAGAACTATTTCCTTTCATCTGTCTTTCCACTATAGAGCAACAAAATTCTCAAACTCACCCCCTGTTAACATTTTCACCATTCCTGTTCATAAGAAATTCAAAAACAGCCTAAATATGTACCTAAAAACCACGCATGAGATCTTATAGTCACATATTTATATACACTGTGGTTAATTCCCATAATGAGATTCCCCTTGCATCTGTGGCTCTCTTCCCAGGGACAACCAACCTCCTGGTTGATTCCTTTGTATATGCTGTCTATTTGTTGTCTAAGAACTTTCCATCCCAATGAAGAACATTATTATTATGTTGGACATTCACTTCGAATGCTGACAAAAAAAGAGTGAAGGGGGGTGAACAACACCCCAATCATAACACTTGTTTATTTCTGAAGGATACGATAGAGGATGTTTGCTGTGCCCAAGATGGCTGTATGCTGGAGGATGTCTTGGGATATGTAGCATCCCAGCTTTTGCACATGGTTCATATGGTCTTTCAGGACCATGCCGGTTGTCTCGATGACAATGATAATGGTCTTCGTATCACATAAACACTCCACTTCCACTTGAAGTTTTGAGTATTTGTCCAACTTCTCCCTGGTCTTGACTTGGAGGCTGGTGTCAGCCAGTATGCTCACATCAACGAATAGGTCAGTGTTCTTCTCCTTGTCGTAGAACGTGAGGTCAGACCCGTTGCAGATGATGGTGCGGCCTGTTATCATAGGCTGAAAAGCGTGAGGGTGTGGTGAGGAGACCATTTAGGGGCATGATGTTTTCTTCCTGTGAGGAGTGAAAATAGTTAAAAACCAGCAATCCCATGTGTGAGTGTTTGGGCACTCGTGTATGGAGGTGTGATGTGTGTACTGAATGTGTAGAGTTGAAATGTATATTGAGAAAGCTTTTGTTTCTGTATATGTTAAAGGAAGCAATCATGTATCTCAGTTTCTCTAAATTCAGCACCATTTTTCTGGTAGCCATCCTTGAGTGTGATTGGAAAAATCTTCATGATTGTGCTTGGTCTAGTTCTTGTGTTAAAAAAATGGTTGGCTTAATCTGCATATAATTTTATGGTGCATGGTTTTGGGGCTTTACACTTGTCACTTTATATTGTTCTGGTATAATGTGATGGGGAAGATTAATGATGACACTGCAATGTGTGCAATCTTAAACACCCTGGTTGAGGTTAACGTGCAAGTTGAGAAGGATTTATGATTCTGGGTAAATGAAAAATTTAGCTTAAGGTTTGATCCGAAATGACTACTGACAGAAGTCGTAGTTTGCAGGGTTTGAGATCACCTTTTTAAAATCATATGACTAAAGCTGCACTTCGTTCAGTGATTCCCAATCTTTTTTTTTATTTGTGGCACACATAAGAACACTTGAACTTTCCACGGCACACCCATCCATTTACTTCCTTTTGATGGGAAACTTGTGCTTGCTTCGCTGAACACAGCAGTTTGATACGAGGCGTGGTAGTGCAACTCTCAGCTCATTTTCCACTTAGAGATGGTGTTCCCGCTTGTTTTTAAGTTTTTTTAGTCATAGTTTTTTTGTTTCTTTGGCAACTCTCAAATCTCACGGCACACTTAAGCCTTACTGGCGGCACACCATTGTGCCGTGGTACACCGTTTGGGAAACACTGACGTAGTTCATCAAGAAATTCACTTGTCTGTATGGCGTTATTCTGTGCTTTTGTGTGAGCGTGGAGGAGGGGTTTGTGTTCTGGGACAAGTTTAAAAACTGGACTAGGGATATGCCAGTACTTTTGAGAATGCGATATTCATATTGTCAAGGGGAAAGATTGTGATGCAGTTTTCTTTCTATAAGGAGCAGGCACATTAGTTACAATATTTGGAGGTGTTTGGTAATGGGTTTAGAATGGTATGGTTGAACGAAACATCAGAGAAGGCGATGAGTTCATCAGATGAAATTTGTGGTTAAGTGTGGGAATATTACACCTTAGTGATGCGTTAGGGATTTTCAAATGGGAGAGGGATGTGGCTGAAGGATGAAGGGGGTTGCTGAGCTAAGATGTTAGCTCCACAATAGGTGTCTGGGATTCATATTTCGCCCCTGCTTTATGCCGCCTGCCGAGGGTTAACCACATTTTCTGTATGGGCAGATAGGAAGGAAATAGGTTCGGGGCGAAGGTATCAGTCACAGTGGGGAGTGCATAAACTCTCTGCTTCCCTTTTTTTGCTCTGTTCGTTTGAGGTTTTCCATCGGAACCTTAAAAAGTGTAAAGCCTGGGATTATCATTCTGTAGCATGACAGTGCCAGGCCTCACACTTGGCTGTGCTGTGCAGTGCAGCTGTTCAAGGCCTTATGTTGTCATGCTGCAGAATGGAAATGCTAGGATTCACAGGGCTGCACTCGAAAAGGAAATTTGCATGCCTAGAGCTTGAAATTATTACCCAACAGCCTTAATTAGCTCCTTGTTTTTTTACTGTAGTAATGTTCAATATGACTCGAAATTATTTTAACACTGGAAGCAAGGAGTCTCCCTAAAGAATGCAGATGAATTTCATTTGTAAAAATACTAACATCCCACGCAATGGGAAATTTAGTCATCCCGCTTGAATCCACTGTCCTCCCTCCACGTCGGTTCCCACCATAATCTCGCCATTCCCGAAGAAGAAATAGCTGCGTGGTTCATGCCCATCGCGTGGACACTTTCTCACAATGGTGTTTTCCACTTCCTCGCGTTCGTTTCTTCGTTTCCATTTTTCAGAGAAGGGAAACGTGTCTCCTTGATCTTCTCCGTCGAGGATATCTCCAGGAATCTGGAAATTGCATCTCAGATTCCATGACTGCCTCCAGTCGGGCAGACGTGGTCGTGTGCTCCATCGCTCCTCTTACGTGATTCTCGTTTCTCTTTTTTTTTGTCCTGGCAACAAATTAAAGCCATTTCTTGAAGTCGTCTGCTTCATTCGCACGTCGCACGATAACCTGTAGGAATGCATGACGAAGCCTGACCGAGCCAACGCAATGGAGGCTGGTATGTCGACAGAAGAGAAAGAATCGTGTCATGATCAGAGCTGTACCGAGGATATTTGGCGCCCTGTGCGAGATATCCCAGCAGCAGCCCCCCCCCCCTCTCCCATACCTCTCCAGCTTCCCCAGCACCTACAATTCATTACATATTCATTTCTCTGTTTAATTTAGTCAAATTCAGGATTATTTGCAATTTTTAAAGTTTTATTCATATTTTGTAATAATTCGGCAGCCAATCGGCGCCCTGTGTGGGGGCACCACTCGCACACCTCTAGTTACGGCACTGCTAATATCTAAGAGAAGTGTGTATGTAGAGATGGCTAACTATTCCCGAAAGAGGAATCTTTGTATTTCCCAAGACAATAGCGTGCCCAGAAAATCTCGATGGAGGGGGTTTGGCACGAAAAATTGTTAACCCAACTTGCATATATGACCAAATAAGTAAATAAGAATTTGAGAATCGAGCCTGAATGCACAAACCTCATTTAGGGGAGATAAAAGGGGCCTTTATCACTTTCTAGGCGTATGATGCTGAATGGCGTTATTTCTAAAACATCTCCAGAATCATGTAGTGAGGAGAATTAGTACAATTCTGTAGCCAACAGATAGCGTTTGAAGCACTCTTTCGAATGTGCATTGAAGTTGTTTCACTAGTTGAGCATATACATACAGGGTGTCTCAAAAAATGTATACACACTTTAATTTTAAGATATATGTTAAGTAATTCAGAGAGGTACAATGTTCAGTGGGTGGAGAAGCAAGGGTTTGAATAGCATGGTTCATTACCACAGATGTTCAAATTGTTCACCGTTAGCATCCAGGCACTGTTGACAGCAGTGAGCAATAGTGCAAGAAACTTGTGGACAGGTTTCTGCTGGGGAGTCCTGCAGCACAGGACTCCTCGATTTCAGGCGATCGTGTGAATGCTTGCATTGCAACAGCAGCATTTTCCCCACCTGTTGATGTGGGAGGTTTGTCAGAACATCGTGCATTACCGTAATAGCAATGTTCTGGGAGACCATGCACTGTACCATCATCAAACTTACGAATCCTTGAAAGTTCTAGTGCATCATGGTGGCATGGTTGCAAGTTCTCCACCTTCTTTGCGCTTCACGTGTGTTCTCAGATTTCCGGAATCGCTCTCGATTCAAGTGTGTATGCATTTTTTTGAGACACCCTGTATTTGTGAACGTGATCGTGGCAACACGTGCAGCATGGAGTCTTGGCACCGCCCAAAACGGCCAGCTTCCTTCCGGCACTGTCGTTTCACGGATCCATAGTTGGACGAAAAGAGAAAACGAGAGAGAGGCGTCTCGTGGCAGCGTAGACAAGGTTGCCGACCGATCCCGAGGAATGCTGCATCTCGCATCCCACAGGATTTACTCTCCTCCCATGCCCCGACTGTTTACAGGGTGGGCCACAAATGTTCATACCGTGTCTACCTTTTCTATTTATGCACACTTGCAAATAGCAGAGAAAAAATTGTCGTACGCCCCCGTGTGAGAGTCTCTTCGGTGGTCGACCTTGGCTATTTTAACACGAAACCTCTTCTGCCTCGAAATCACTTCAGGTTCAAACATAGTCCGGCCAACCATGAGGCAGAAATGATGAAAGAATACGAATGACACTCATACGACTCTGACCGTAACCAAACGGATTACTGTATGCCAGTGGTGGCCCGCGAGGCTCGTACCCTCGATCCCCTCAGGTTTCCTTAAAATAGTCTCCTACAATACTAGTGAAATAATATGGCCCACGATGGCTGTGGTCGTGAGCGATGTGGTCCCCTAGCCGGAAAGGTTGGGCACTACTGCTGTATGCTGATGTCTGCTGGAAGTGCGTGCCCATGAACGAAATGCAGGAACCCGAACCAGTTGAGATTCGTGCCGAAAGGGGAGTGAAACTCCGTCTGGTGCGATCGACTGACAGACTCGGAAGATTCCCGGGTTGTCGTGGAGAAGAACGGAGACGCGTCGAACGTATGTCGTGAATCGTTACTGTGAGTCCTTGAGATTCCATCGATTCCACGAGAAGTCATTAGTACAGGAAATACAAGACTCGGATTTAGTGTGAATATGGCGCACCCTCTATGCAGGCCGTCGACGTAAGAATGACAGCGTCGGCTTCCCGAAAATGTGGATGGCTACGATATATAGCGAAGGGAGGTAACCCCGGTGTCACGGTGGCCAGTGAAACGACTATCTGCAACTGAGTCCCTTCTAAGGGTTTTCTTTTCGGTCTGGAAGCAAGTAACTTGAGAGAATCCCAAACCCTCTCACTATGTTTTTCCGCCGAAGTGCACGTTTTGCCACCTCGGCTCACTTGCGTTGAATCACCTGCACCCACCCGTGTGGCATCGACTCGTTTCCGGTCAGATTCGGCCTTTAAAGGAAGAACAACGCTCGAGTGGAATCCACAGTGATGCCAAAACGTTCCTTCCCACAACTCTCTCTAAAAGGACCGTTAGGTAGCGGAGTTTCGATGAGGTTCGTGCATTCCAAGACGAAGAGGCATTTAACAAACGGTCTGTTTTCTCCTTAAAGGACCGCTAACAAAGGAGGTTTCCGCATTCGGCATGTCGTTTAGAATGGACTCGCCTCCTCTTCTGACTCGCCTCGTGCACGTCTCGGCCTCGCTCCGCGCAACTAGGGTAAAAGACCCAGTGATGGGCCACAGGACATAAAAATTCCAATAGCTAGGCTTCCATAGCAAGCCTACCCATGTTGTGACATATGCTAGCAGCATTCGAGCACATGGACACTTCAGAGGTGTTCATGGAACAAATGCCTAGTTTTTGGAATTTTCCTGCGAAGTGGCCCATCACTTAGTACCCGCCATTAACAGGCCCATCACTGGGTCTTTTACCCTATAGGAAAAGACTCTCGGCTGGAGTGGGAAGAAGAAAAGCCAGCGAGCGCTTGCCTCGAGTGTTGCAATGGGAACCGTAAAACAGGATCGTCGGAGAGTGAAGGAATCGCGGGCAGACCCCGTTTTCCCCGAGCGATTCCTCGTCCATCGTTCTGCGGAGTCTCGTGCATCCGCCCCTGGCCTCCCAATACTCCTCGAGGAGGAGGGAAACGGTCTCCGGACCGGGACGCATCACACGAACGACCGAGCTTTCACCTGGTTCGAGTGCATCGCTTTTCATTTTCCAACATCTTCCTCAGATGTTTTTTCCGTCGATGAAAATTTCTGAAAACGACAAAACCCCACGATTCTACGAAGACGGAGCATCCATCCAGTGCGTTGGCGGCTCTCGACGCATCTGCTACTACTAAGCGTGACTTACCCGCGAAAAAAAATGAATTACTCCTTTTGGGATGGTCTTCCAGCTGATGCGAATGTCCGCATCTCAGATCGTGCGAAGAGACGAGAATGAGATCGACGCATCCACTTCGAGTAGATTCATGAGACGGAGGAGGCACAAAAAAAATGAACGAGAATCATTCCTTAACTTGGATTCGATCCTGAGCCTTGCGAACGAGACACGAACGCTTTCCCTCTCGGCCACGGACGGACGAGACCCGGCAGGAGGAAAATGCTTCGTTTTTCAGTGTAATGGGAGAGATGGACGAGTCCATGCATCATCGAGGGGAAGTCGGATTTCTCATGCCTCAAGGTCAAACGAAGGTGAATCGGCTGGGATCCGTGACGCTGCAGGGGTTCCTGTCAAAAGCTAAAATCTCGCCTCCTGCTGCTTTTTCCAAACCGGTAAAAAAGTGAGTTCAAGGTCGAATTCCGTGACGTCATCCCCCTGCTGACCTTCCCCTTGCCATTCCGCTCCGTGGACTCTCCCACCACCCGACCACCCCCCGAATCCGCGATGAACTCGTCCGTCTGGAAAACCTCTATCGTTTCCCCGTTGTTGAGATGACCTTTGATGAAGAGGTTTCGCCAATCGCGGATTATAACCGTATCTGCTCTCCTCTCCTGCATCTCTGTACAAGTCGATTCCTTCGGTTCTTGCCACACTTTTCAAGACAAAAGGGAATCAGTCTCTTTGAGGCTGAGAGTTGGGAACCGTTCGATCACCTTCACATAATTGTATTCCTGCCGTGTCTCCGTCACCTCGACTCGCGAATGGTTCATTCACTCTCAATGAGGGCAGATTTCGACAAACCATTTCTTGCCTTTTTAACCCTCATCAACGTCAATCGACTGGAGAAATGATTAACTGCAGACAATGTAATTAATGAATGTAAATTTTATTTCCCATTCAGTACTGAAAACGAGACACAAAAGAAACTTGAAAGGCTTGTGCGCAAGGGATGAGTGCAAATGGATCAGCCAGGGACTCGACCCTTCGCGATCGAGGATTCTTCGAAGAGGACCAGATCCACCGACCGGTTCTCCACGATACCTGGGAAATGCAGCAATCAAATGATGTTCAGGAACCTTCAATCCAGAACTTTACACATGTACCACTGATTCTCTGGATCGACACTGCATCACGTGTACTTGAAACGGCCATGTGAGCACATCTTCAGCGCATGACTTAAAGCGACTGAGTAATTGGAGGAATTTTTCCCTTCAGAGCTTTTCTTTCGTATCTTTACTCATGCTCACCCAAGAAGTCACTCCGGTTTCGTCCATTTTGCTCCAGTACTGGAAACATGCGACCATTGAAGATCACAGCTACCGGATGTACAGACCGATCCATGACACAAACTACCTCCTGTTCTACCAGCGCCTTTTTTGGAGTCTCAATACCTTATTTTGAACAGGGAACATTATAATGTATTCATTCAGAACAAAAAAGCTAAACGTAAACAATGAATCCCGACAATTGGGGGCATCGATAGACATGCTCTCGAGTAGCAACAACAAAAAAAGAAAAGTAACTGGAAAGCCTTGAGGGAGAATTGTGTGAGTGACTCCCAAGTTATTTTCTCCACAGACGATTTATTCACCAACTCACCAATTTCCTTTCCATCAGTGGCATGATTTCACAGAATTATTACCCTATTCAGTACCATGGATCCTGTTCAGTGCTTTTCACACCACTGTGTTCATGGAACTCTTGGCTCTTCTGTAATTTGTTCTATTGGTCCATAACATCCATGGGTCAAATTTGACCCCAAATTTTGGTTTCCACAGAGTGAAGGCAACATCTGCCTATGAAATGGTAAATGAAAAGCATGTATCAAAACATGCTGCAAAAGCCATGCACAGGCTGCCATTTGGTACCCAGAGAGCAACAATAAACTAACATGTGCATAAGTAACTAAGGCAAATCAACTTAAATTAAAAATGCATGATGACACTGATTTATTTTAAGAAAGTACTTTTTATTTCACAAGGTATCCACTTGTCAAGCGTAAATGGTTGCTTCTGTGCCAGGCAGTCAATGCAAAAACAAAATACAATACAGAAAAATCTCTCATGTTACTCTTTCTGCATTATTTCTCACTTAATTAAAGTGTGATCCATTTATATGCTCAGCAGCTGTGTTGTCACTATATATTTGATCAAGCAAGATCCTTGGGCGCAGGAGTGGTGCCAGGTATATGGTAGTTCACATCAGAACTTGTTTGGCATTTTTTAAATGGTGGTTATGTTTTAGTTTGTCAGAGTCTTTATATACAAGTTGTTACCAATAAAACAATGGTGGTCTCATTGATAATAAACCAAAATGTCAGACAGAGCAATTCATGCCTTAAGACATCAGTAGTGTGGAGTGCAGCGCTTCACAGACACTTGGAAAAGGCACATCACTCAGTGCTATTATTTGTAGGTACTCCTCAAAAGTACATGAAATCAGGTCTATGTAACTTAATCCCAATTTTAGTTATGACCTTACAAATGATTATGATTCCTTATTATTAGCATAGGTGATTGCCTTTAACTCTTTGACCACTGGGTTCATTTCACCATTAGTCTATCAAGAATATTGTGGTTTTTCAGGGTCATAAATGGATTTCCTTTAATACGAAAAATGTAATACTAATGCAGCCTGAGAGTTGTGGTGCTACCTATGTGCCACTTTCACTCTACACATGCTTATACTTGGGTCTGGCACTCAGGAATCGGAGTTTGAAAACAAGTATAGTTGCCTGGAGAAAGTGGGACCCCATTTTTACAATAAAATTTTTTAAAACTTTCATTTGGTACAGGTGCTACAACTGTGAATGAACAATCATGAGATTGGACATATAAAATTATCATTCACTTCAAAATCTTACTGCTAAATATCGACATTTAAGATTTCATAATATCAGATATATAACTACATTTATAAAATTGGTCAGGGGTTCCCACTTGCCCCAATACTTAGGGGCAAGTTGGACCCCCCTTATAAATGCTTATATAGATGTGACTTAGTTGACCTTTAGGGTGACTAAAGCATAACCATGGGTCTTGAGTGCTTGATATAAATTTTTTTTTTTCCTGAAAGTTACTGATAAAACAGCAAAAGTTTTTGCAAGCAACTGGTCAACGAAGCAGGTATTTCACAAACTGAGAAACCTTCGGGATGTATACCATTCCAGGCAGTGAATTAAGACATAATCTTTTTGAAACTTCCTAAGCATGTACATATCAATCTGATGATTTTGCATCTCTGAAATGAAACTTGCAGCAAACATTCACATCCAGAAAAAATTAAATGAGAACAAAAGTCAACTCAAAAAAAAAAGTTGAGTACTCTGCTCTTGTGAAATTTCAATAAGAAATGTCTTCAATAACTGCTCATAGCCTTGTTTTGGCATATCTTGTATAAAATAGTAAATTCAAGATTCATATGAAATGAGTGCATTCATCGATTGGATCAGCTAAGGTCATTAAAACTCATGATTTTGGGCATTTTTCATTATTGCATTACATAACTTCGTATTATGTGACATTACTGCTTGATTGAGGTTGTCAGCAATCAATAAAAGATTCGTACCTTTCCCAAAGGTTCCCCATTGAGTTTTCCTTCATACTTTCACTTTGTATTGCTACTCAAAGAATGGTTTTGTGAAGTCAAAACATGTTTGTTACTCCCTCCAAAGTAATAGGAACAACCCCCCCCCCACACACATGCCACATTTCAGCTTGCTATTTTGGCCAAATTTAAGGAACATATTTAAGAAAAAAAACCTAGAAACAAATAGTGTTCTCAGGGGATGGTCCCAAAGAAAGTAGGAACCTTCCTCAAATCAGCAACCTGAGAACTACTTTAGTATAAAATTTCAGCTTTCTCTCAACATCACATAGTATATTGACGTTTTGCTGGAGTGAAGAAGTTTTGAGGCATTATCACTCCAAAAAGTATTAGCCCTGGGGGACGTTTCCCAAAGTAATATTATTTCCGAACTAAGCATCACGACAGCTAAAGTAGTTGCAATATTATTTTCCCATCTCATCTAGAGCATACTTAGAATTTGAGTCAGTCAGCCTATCACTCATGTCTACATAGTTTGGTGATGAAGGAGGGGTACCCACTTGTCCCACATGGTGAATTTTGCTGGGGCAAGTTGGTCCTCCTTCCTTAATCAAGTATTCGCAGAAAAGTATTTAACTCACCCAATAGGTACAATAATACAGTCTATGAGCTTTCAGCTGAACATTGACTTCTCAAGAAAAATCACTTCGAGGTGGCTCTAAGTCTTATTCAAAGTATTGGCCTTGCATTTGTGTCAGTGCTGTTTGCTATGATTGGACTTTTGTCCTGGCGTTTAGAAAATGCCTGGTCAAGGAGGGTGGGATATATTATGCAAGACAACTTACTGTATGATTACTATGGAAAAGCAGGTAATTTCCCCTTCAAGTTGATATCAGCTGAAAAAACAGTAGGGTTCCCACTTGCCCCAGGCAATTATACACTTGGACTTAGTGGTCAAAGGGTTAAAATAAAGAAAAACAGGCCATCTTCATGATGATAGGAAAAGGTAATTGGAGGTATAGATACTGTGTTTGTGAGAAGACAGACACCATATTGTAAGAATTGCTCTGTCTCCCAGACAAGTTGCACCATCTTCATGAATGCCAAGTCACCTTGAGTTCAATTGGAAAAAATCCAATCCATAATTACTTTCAAAGTGTTCTCAAGCAAGTTTTGATACATAATCCTGTGTTCCTGACATCACACTATGCACAAGGGTCATGCTTGTGGTACAACAAATTGACTGATGACAGTGCATCTACCTTCCATTCAAAGTCCTTTCTACACAGTGGCTTCCCAGACCTTTTCTCAATATCTCTGCAAAACTAAAACAAATTAAAAAAATAAAGGTTATTGTCTTTGATATCTACTTATTTAGGATTTTTCAGGTTCTTCTTTATATGTTTTACCTACCATCTTAGAGCTCATAAACAGGGATTATTGTTTTTTTTCTTATCAATTCACACCAAGCATAAAATATTACAACAATGAATCTGAAACAAGCAAAAATAGTGAAGGAGATTGCACTCCAAAATAAGAATAGAAAATTAATGCATCAGAAACATGATAACCTGAAAACACTAAGTGGGTATAGCAAAAGAAATCAAAATAGTCATTTTCCTGCATGAGTGAATTTCAAAATAAGTATAGGGCCCAGGGGGGGTTGGAGAGACCCCTCTTAGATCTGCGCAGAAATGCATTTTGGGGGGGGGTGGAATATCTTGCACTTTCGGGTATGCTGTGCAAGTAGACAGGGTAGCAAAGCATGCCTGGGGCACGGGAACCCATGCAAGACCATGGCATCATGAAATAGGACATTTGTGAAAATACCCTTTACAATGAAAATCTTTATTTTTGGAATGGGTTTTGCAAGTTCTGTCTGGCCATGTCTCATTGTATCATAGGTGTCATGAAAATTCATTTTCAGGTCATCATTTTCAACTTTTTTGCCTTAAGTTCCTCACGGTCCTGGTTCACCCTCACTGTATTTACCCTATTCAGGTTTCTGATTCTTACCAGAGTTCTGGTATGTATGAAGGTCCTGATAGCCAATGGATGGATATATGGGTATTTGTTCTGAAGAGATTCAGAAAGACCTTTTATTACATTTTCCCTTCTATCAAGATCAGATTCTCCAAGATATTTTACAAACTCTTGTTCTAAAATTGCAGCAGCCATGAATCTGTGGGCTTCAGTGAACCCCCTTAACTAATCCTTGGCATCCAAGAAGAGCTACCTGGATCATTAGCAAAGGAAGTACAGAGATCCAGGACCTTCCCATGAAGTTTGAAAGCTACAAAACCAGTCACATTGTAGAATCCGTCAATGTTCACAGCGCTGGCTACCTCTTCATTTGGTGCATCAGACATATCAACAAGTCTGCCATCCTCTGTGAAATTCTCATATATGCTCTCATCTTTTTGATGAATGGCCTGGTCGGACTGAAATGAAGAATGATACGATGATTCTTGGTCTACATCGTCATGAAGGCAAACCAACAGAGTTGCATCATCCAACTCTGTTGGAATTTCTGCTGAAAATTAAGAATTTGGTTGCATTCAGAAGCAAAGACCGTATCCTGTACTTTGCTCCCACCGGGGTCAGATATGCATCAAATCTCCCTGCTCCTCGGACAATCCTTCAACTCTGTTGGAATTTCTGCTGAAAATTAAGAATTTGGTTGCATTCAGAAGCAAAGACCGTATCCTGTACTTTGCTCCCACCAGGGTCAGATATGCATCAAATCTCCCTGCTCCTCGGACAATCCTGCTCGAGTCGTGAAGTCAGGATATATGTCTGAGATGTCTTGAAGAGGAAGGAAGAAAGATTTTTGAGGGAGGAGATGGAAACAAGAATCCCCTTCTGAAAGGGAAACAGATTCGTTTTCCCTTGAATTCTCATGTTCTCCACCATGTCCTTCATGCAATCCAATATCCTTTCCTGTCCTTTGAGTCTCAAGCCATATCCAGAACACATGGGCTTCCCTTCTGCTAGGGGCATTCTGGAGTTGAACAGATCAAAATATTCATTCACAAGGTCAATGAAATCTGCAGTATCACGTTCTTCAGGGAAGTAGTACCTAATTGCTTCTGTGACAGTGTGTGAAAATAGCTCTGCTGCAAGGTGAACTCTCTAACATTCCATGCCCTTAACCGAAAGATGAGATGGAGTGATCTTGTGGCAGAGTTTGAGCTCTGTTACATTATATGTGGTAATCAATCGGTTCAGAACATCCTTGCAGATGATCTTTCTCTTAGATGTTCACTTGCAGGTTGAAACCATAATAGAGGAGATTATTCCAAATGAGCTTCAACAAGTGAGGAGCATTGCAAAAAAGTGGATTTCTCTAGAAGAGTCATGTGGATTAGAGATTGAGCATCTGGAAGGACATATCTCGCAATCTTTCCACAAAGGTGGAGGTTGACCACCCAGATCACTGACAGAGACTACAATGAATTTAGCATACTCCAATGCATTTACAATCATCAGAAACACATCTTTCGTGATCTTCTGGTCAAATTCAAAGTAAACTGGTTGTTTCCAGTTCTGGAAAATTCCTTTGGCCATTACAACTATGAGCTGTTTGTGCAGTCCAAAAATTTGGTCTTTCTACGAATCATAGCAAAGCCTGGAGTCGATTTTCATCTCGTCATAGCTGATGCAAGACACTCTATCCTTCTCTGGTAAGACATCCCCATGGAATTTCATCAGCCGAACTATGTCATGAAGAATTCCTGGCTCGCAGGAGAGATGGCACATCCAAGCTTTGAGGCTGGTCAAAGAAGGCAAGGGAATTGCCAGACACGACCTGACACAGTCGTATGCCTTCACCGACATTATTTTCAATGGTACTGAACGTTTGAAATCTTCAGTTGACCATTTCTTCGGTCGGGACTTTGATTGGAGTATGTCTAATTGAGTATTTGAGAATATTCCCTTGAGGAGAGATTTCTGAATCATAGTGGCACATTTTCTTTTTAGATCATTGATGACTTTGTTCTTTTGCTGCATCATCTGAGTGAATAGAATTTTTCTCAACCTCAATTGCTCCTGTGCTCGCTTCAACTTCTGATGAAGGATTACAACCTCTAAACAATGAGTATTCACCGTCTTCTGTTGTGAAGATTTTACGTCATTGTTCTCCTTCGCAAGAGGTGAGGAGACCTGCTGGTCCTCCGCGTGTTGAAATGGACTGTCTAATATGAGTTTGGGAGAAGACGTTGATTCAAGGGTCAAATTCTTTGTTGGAACAGCATCTTTTTTCAAGCGCCTAATAGCATTTCCACCATAATATGAATCTGAGGAGAAGTGATGTGAGCACACAAAAGCATAATGGGGGATAGATTTTCTTCCCAGCGCTTGAAGCCATTCAATTCTTTTGTCAGTACATTTTGGAAATACATGAAAAGAAACATTTCCTGCATGCCGATTCCTATAGGTATTTTTACAGGATGCGACAATGCAAACCTTGCAACTGCCCCTCATAAATAACAAATGCTATGATGAGATTCAGTGTAAGGAACCAAAGAATATGTGCAAAATCAATGAATAGATGAGCAATGTGTAAACAATGCTGCCAAGGGTAGCTCTGACAACCCCAAGTATATGGAATTACGAGTAAGCGACAAGAGAACGAGCGTATGCGGCCTGCCTTGGCCTAAGTTGAAGAGGTAGTGAAATGGTTCAGGCCAAACGCCGGCTTTTATAGTGGAACGTTTCGCTGATGTCATCACATGCGCAAGATTTTACCCCCCTCTCTCCGACCCCCCTTGATAGGGCCCCTCAAACTGGAGATAAACATGAAATGAGAGGGGGGAGTTCTGCAGGCAGCTTCACAGATGCTGAGATTTCTGAAGTAAGTGGTTCAATTCCTTGATGTTGATGTGAGCTCCATGAACGGCCTCTGCCTTTCATCATTCCTCCACTCCAAAACCAGCTTTCTATTCAATAAAGAGACAAGTCAAAAAGTGCTGAGGTAAATCACCTGGAGATGATAATAGCAGAAATGGAGATTTCACTCACCCATGAATTTCTACAACCTTATCCTAGAATTAACCCCCCCAAGAATGCAGAAAGAATGCAAGAATCTTTACCTAAAAGTTTGCATAACCAATTACTGAAATACAGGAAGTCTAAAAAGAAAGGTAATGGTGCAATATTCAATTTTACATGTTCTCTCCTCAACTTTGAAATTAAAATAGATTCCTTTTGCAGTTGAAAAGATAAGAGATTTAGTTCTCAAATACTGAAGATTGCATGATAATATATTAGAGAATGAAAAATCAGCTCAAAAACTTCCAGCACAATCATTTGTCAATGAAGGTCAGGTTGAGGAAGAGCTTCTCCTCAACCATGATGGGACTGCAATAATGAATGCCATTACTGTTCATTAAAATTAGACAGCGCAGAATCCTACTGTACCCATGCTTTCACCTGGTCAGTTGAAATTTCTATTTGAGTAAAACCATATCATCGACCCATGCTCACCATGCATAAGCCCTTCCTGCATCGACTTTTAAACTTCACCTCATTTTTAACCGAAGCACAACAATTTGCATAGCTGTGTTGAGTTGCACACTTTGTTCAGAAACTTTTAAATTGCCAGTATATTATATAGCTAGCATTGCTAGTAACTCAGCAAGGTAGCCAGCCAGTGCCATTAAAATTGTGCTAATGTCCATTTTGACTTTCAATATCTTCCTGCAGAAAAGGTTGACTCTCATGTGACTCTTGACAAGGGAAATCTTTACCTTCCCTTTTTTCTAACTGATGAACAATTTTTTCTTTAAATCAAGATATAAAAAAATCCACTTAAGGGTTTCAACTTTTTTTTCCCCGAGACAAACCATTCTTTAGTACCCACTTCATGAATTAAATGGGTACCAAAGTATGGCTTTATGGCCCCTTTGGGCCATAACATATTGGGTTAAAGACCCATATTTTAATATCTCATAATTTCATCGGAATTATGACTCTCAAATCAATTTATAAATAGCTCGTCTATAATAGTATTTGAATGAAAAATGAAATAAACTGAATGAGTAAAAAATAAAATGAAATTAATGGAATTTGAGCATGAATCGCTTCAACATTAACATGAGCTGAAACCAATAAAGAAACCTGTTCTGTTTATTATTAATTATGGGGCTGCTTGCCAAAAACAGGTAGAAAGTCAACATTAACTATATATGTACATGCTTCTACAAGAACACAAACAGAACTACCTTCCTCAACATTGAGACAATGCTGAACAGAAAAAAATTCCCTCTACATGTCCCTAGTTCAAACACGAGCTTTACTTGCCGATGCCATGGCATCATCAATATATACCAGAATAATAAACATAAGAAACACGTTTCTCTCACCAAAACCAACATCTAGAGATCAGAGAATCCATGCATTTTTTGGATGAGTTCAGTTCTAGTTCATTAGGTGTGACACTATAGCAAGGGAATTTTCAAGTTTAATTCTGTTAAATTTTGGTTCAATTCTGTTTCATGAGAACCTGAAGTATTGAGGTTCAAGGTGCAAATGAGTGATGAGGACATGATTCAACATTCCAGGATCCTAACAAATAAATTAATGTTTTGCTTTCTGCACATGATATGCCAATGGCCTAAGTCAATTTAAACCTTGAACCTGCATGCCACAGGACTTTGTAAAACTTCAAAGTATTATTTTACAAATTTCCTTCTTGAGAAATTTTTACCCATTCCGAAGTTTAGATCAGGGGGTAGAGCAATACTAAGGTCAAGGAACCAATTATGGAATTGTATTTTGATCTGGATATAGGGTGGCTCAATTTCCTCAAGTTTTCTTTCATCAAACTGGTTGCTGAGCTGCAATAATAGCTGGTAACAAAGACTCCACCAGGAAGGAGAAAATATAGATCCTCATAGACCTTTAAAGGGTGACAATTAGTGCCTGCTGTGCCAAATGCTAGCCCCATGTTCAGTGTAACAGAAGCTAACTGGAACCTCATTTGGTCAAGACCATTACCTTTTGACTGGTCTTACTTCAACAAACATGAAGACTCAAAATT
>CAJPEV010003457.1:0-30679 GCA_905338385.1 Darwinula stevensoni | reverse complement strand
ATTTCCCCTTTAAAATACTTTGCCGATGCATCGCGATGGTCGAAAAAACTATCGATATCTCCAACTATCGATAGTGGTATCGATGCATCGACCTATCGTGACATCCCTAATTAAAACCTCAAAATGAGAACTACAATACCTGTGTGTTTAATTTTCCTGAAAAACTGATTGGTAAGTACCTCGCAGTATGCGTAGAATTCCCCTCTTTATGGCAGGCACCTATCAGAACCGGCCAAATTTAGCAAGTTCCCCTTGTGGCCTTGTTACACAAAATTTTATTGTAGCAATAGCTGCATTTTTTTTTAATTCGCGTCAAACTTCGAAACCTGCTTGCGTGCCACAAAGGGTTAAAAATATCTGTGTTGGTACTTAGTCGCTTCCTGACTCGTTACTTGGTTTCATTGCTCCCTTTCGTGCCTCATTCTTGGAGGTTAGTGTTTTTGCTAGTCACGGCGCAGGGTAAGCACTAAACCAATAGGTACAATCTTTATCGCCAGTGGACCGTGTGGAAATATCTCTGTTCGCGGGTCATGCAATGCAATCGAAAATCCTTTCGAACCCTGTTCTTTTGTAGATTTTGTGTACACATTCTATTTTGCCAAGTGGGTCATTCTAGCGCTGGCTAGTGCGCAACTTGTTGCGCATTGTTTCTGCTGTACTAGAGAATCAATGTCGGGTTTGATGTCGGGACTTACCACTAGAAGACGTCTTGGCAAGCGTTCCTCCGTGGGTCGACTTGGATTTCGCACGCCTCGTCTCCAAGAGCAGTGGTTCGCACAGGTTGGCGCTCGCAAAAAAGACTAATTATTAATACAAGACTTAACCAATGAAGTGTGGGTAGCCTATCATGATTACATATGCTTGATAAAATCATGTGAGAGGGGTGTCATGGAATTTGGCCCTGGATTCCGTGTTGCACTAAATGTCCACTGGGCCGTTTGTAATTCCTGCGGTGCTTTTCGAAAATGACGGGGAAAATGTGAACGACCTGAAGAGGTTTCCCAAATTTCTAAAAACTCCCACTGAAAATTTCTCTGACAAAATTTGCGTCAACGTTCTTTCTACCTGACTGGATGTGATGAAACATGTGGTAGATTGGTTCATTTTTCCTTCAAATTTCATTCATTAAATAGCTCGGTAATGTCCATTAGGTGCAATCCCACAACCGCTCGTCATTTTTAGTGGGTCTCATATCCTGATAGGAAGGTCCAGTCCTGTCCCTGTCACATTGCTTGTTCGACGTTAATTAAGAAAGTATTAGATTGCCCAATGCAAAAATTGGCAAGCAGGTAGATATGAGCAAGATAAAGGCCGAGTTTGTTTCGTCGCGAATTTGCACCAAACTTGCGGATTTGAAATTTTGCCACGGTGGGGAAGGTATGAATACCTGCGAATCTATCTGGATCATAACGTGCATGCGCGCACATCTCAGATATGGGGGCTGGTGCGGTGTCGGCAACCAGAACTGTCAGTTGCCTACCAACCATGGTTGCGGACGGTTCCAGGTACGCACAACCCGCCATCCTCCCATTTAATATATACCACTTTGGGTAAATTTCCAAACGTAACTAAAAAATATTTTTGCTCGCCTGGAATTGTAAAAAGATGATACGTAGGTGGCTAAATGAGATGGTAATTTTATTACCACAAGTATTAATAGGTAAAATCTCCTCTCTCCAAACGGGTATTTTTCTTCTTCGCTCGTACGAAATAGGATTTCATTTCTTACGCCTTTTCCAAAGGAATCCCAACCGGATTTTTGTCGTGCGTAAAGCTCGACGACTGGGGCACAAAGCTAATATATTGTGGCCAGCAATTTTTGTATAGAAAAAACGTTAATCGTGATAAATGAAGGAGATGACCAATTTCTAACAACTTTTCCAACTTTATTCTTCATCTTGCAGTATTGATACGAATGATTGACAAAAGTGGAAAAAATATATAATATTCCCTGGTGGAGACTTTCACATTATTTCATTCACAGAAGCTAATTGCTCCGCTAAACCTATCCCAAGTATGGTTAAACTCATGAGTATATAATTCATAGCCAATTTCAAATTTCTAAAGTTCACAATGAAAAATTGAGTATGAAATAAGGTTGCTACGTAAATTATTTTATGACACTTAGGTGTGAAATGTCGAGCTACAAATCTCATCCATCACATGACTTTTTTTCCCCATTTCCTTTAGGTTATGCGAGGTAAGACATTTGATGTAGCAGAAGTGATTCCTGTCCCCACTAACAGGAACAGGGTATCGAAGAACTGAGACTTAAAATACTTTACCATGCAACAATTAAGAGGTTCAGCGAAAATAGCCTCCGACAGACCGATAATCACTAGTATCATCTCGCGTTATTAATAAACAAATCCTGGCTACCTTTACCGACTCCGCCCAGCGGAAGTACATCTTCCACAGCATCCTTCGGAGAAGGGTGAAATCTCACATCTATAAGGTATCCATCAAAATGGTTTTTCTTTATTTTTTATCCCAGGAACCGGATGATCTGTCAGAAAAATCAACAAAATAAAGGATAAAGAAGAATTTTGGCTCGCAGGAATATTATAATTGTTCAAAAGTTCTTTCAACGACTTATTTCCCCAGGAATAAATTTCATTACAAATTACAGTGGTAAATTATACAGGGTATAGCAAAAAATGATTTCGAACTGATATTTTTAATTTTACCCATTTTGCAATTTTATGAACAAGAGCTCCTGCTAGTTTTGGATAGGATACAAACAGGCGCCGTCCGTCCTGCTCAACAAGACCAGGTCGAGATTTTCTTCCTTTTGAATTCGCTGAGTATCTCATGCAGAAAGTTCACATAAGCTTACTATTCCCAACCATAGTAGATGAATCAACATCAATCCAGAGGGTTTTCTCAGTTCATTCGGAATTGGCTCGTTTTATTTTATTTAAGGGGAACATTATTTAAATTTAATTCTCATCAGAGATGATATACCGTTTGTAACTTTGGACTACATTTTTTTTTCAGCCTCGTTGACTTTCAGATAAATAAAATCATGTTACATCCTCAGCATTTCTGGTGACAAGCATGATACATCCAAGATTGTAAATCTTTTTTGTCACACCCCGCAGACTCGTACTGATAAAATGTCAATCTAGAGTGATTTCTCATATTTTATTATTCATCTACTATTGGCTGGGAATAAGAAGCTTATGTAAATGAACCATCTGCAAGAGACAATCGGTCTCATTAATGAATTTAAATGGCAGTGAAGTTCAATATGATATTGATGAGCAGGACAAGAGGACGCTCTTGTGTGTCCTCCAGCACAGGTTCTTAGAATTCCTTTGGCACCAAAAATCTTGGGAACAAAAGTCCCTCAAAGTTAACCCAACCATATTATGTAAGCATAGAGAAAATCTAAAGAAAAAAAAACTTGTGGGGGGAGATTCTGGCAATGCATGATGTCGGTCTTTATTTTGCACAAATATTTTGTAGCAATTAAACTAGCAGCTTCTGGAGTTGGAAATAAGTACAAATTTCTTTGTCGTATTGCCAAATTCTGGGTCAGCCCGGGAGAACGATAAATTTATTTACTATGTATAAATTATTGGGTTGAAAACATTTCAATACTTTAGAGAAACAAATTATGCAGAATAAAATTTTGAATACAAATTTTCTTAAATTCATTGGATAGTGGGAATCAAAATGAAACAAATTTCTGCAAGGAGAAATTTTACGAGGAGTGTTTGTTATATTACGAAGATTTTACTTTAGATGTTTTAAAATGTTTCAATTGGCATATTTAATGTATTTTTTTTGCATTTTTTACTCCAGTAGTCTATTTCTTTGTGTAATAAAATATCTTAAAGTAAAATTGCTTTACTAGCAAAACTCTTAGAAGGAAATGACTTTAGAAAAGTATTCCTATTACACAGCCTAGTATTACACAGGTGCTTTTGAACACAATTGAGAAGGCCGTTCGAGAAGAGGGGGAAGAGACAGACACTCTCAACGCCAAGCTTTCCGAACGAGTGTGCTGGCTCAAAGTGGCCGTATGCAACGTGTCAGACTATACCCTCGGAAAATTTGGGCCGAGGAAAAATAAATATAAAATTAACAGTCTGGCGGATCTTTCTCCCATGTCCCGCATTTTATACATTAATTCTATTGATATACTGAAAATATTTAATTAATTAGAGCTAATTAGTGCACTTTTCAAGTTGACTTATAAATGAAGATCTACGTTTTTCTGGTCATGAGAAATCCAATATTGTTTGAGTCAATTGTCAGAGAGGGAAACAATACCATATATGGATCAAAATTCAAATTCTTGGTGACAGCCCATCATTGCTTCCCTTTGGTGAAGCGTTTCCCCTTCTATGCATGGCTCCTGGGAGATAACCCAATACTTGCTTATCGTCAACCACTCAGTCACGTTCGAGTACTCTTCCTCTCCTCCATGCAAGGTGGAAATGAAGGAAGAAGCGCAATTTACTAGTGAAAGAAATTCTGTTTCCTCAGCGCAACAAAATTAAATAATGGAGTACTTCAATGCTACCGAAAAGCACTTAAGCTTACCTTGTCACCTGTACTCTCCTTTGGTTCAGGCACAGTGCATTAACTGCAATGGTACTTAATTCTCTTTGTTGTCTATTCTTAGACAAAAAGTAAGAAAAGGAAATGGAAAAGCATACTCTTCTCTTTGGGCTGCAGACACTTCCGATTATAAATTATAAAAAAGGGATGGATGTATTTGTTCTACCATAAGGAAATTGGGAATGGAAGGAACAATACTTTATCCACTGCTTAATCTCACGTGAATAAATGATCGTGTTTACCATAAATTTCTGTGACAGTTTAGTAATAGAAAAATATGACTTAGGATGTATGGTATGCCACACTATTGGTATCTATACCACCTAAAGTTTACCCCATTTCCACACCCAACACTAGAATGCACGGGTCACAGGATGATGATGTAAATTTTACCTCCTTTGCCCTAATTTCATAGTTGTTTAAAAATAAATAAGCACATTATGACCAATTACTTTGGTCATTAAGTAATTCCTATCCATATAAAATTTTCATTTTTGTATTTTCCTCTTCACGACAAATTTCCACCTCATTCGCGGACTTTAATTTGGTTACAAAAACGTAAAACGGGAATACGGGGAGAGCATTTGCTCGTGTCGGAAAATAGAATTGTATATTTTCCCATCAATATATAACAACAATATATAATAACAGGAATTCACTACGAGATTGCATTTAATATAAAAAGGTGATCGCCATTCAAAAAATTATATATAATCTCCTAAATGGGGAAAATGTTCTATGCACATTACAGATGGGTGACTGAGTTATAAAATAATAAACCGAAGACTTGTAATTTTCCCTTGGATTTTTTTAATTTGCAGATGCTGTTATTGGAATGGGCTTGGACGTTCCCAGGCTTTTGGAGACAATTGTTTGCAGTTCCTGTCTACATTGCAGTGTGATTCTTTCATTTCTCTCATATTTGATATTCTTTTTTGGACTATTTAAAAAATTTTCGAATCCCGACCTGACTGATGGGATAAATATTAAATATAATTATTACTTTACTTAGGTTACTTTTAAAAAAAATTTCGGGAAAGTATTACATTTTCGGACACTCATCTCTGCAATACTTTTAATAAAAATTACACATCCTTATTACATAGCACATAATACCGAAAAAATACTGTTACTAAATTCAACTTGACATTGTTCTCGTAGATGCCAAAAAAGTTTTTTTTTTCCTTAGTAACGGTGGTTGTGGGGGGGGGGATAATGGAATATTTTTCATCCTTCTCATTTCACAGAATTGCCAGGAGCTTACAATTGGTCGTTATACAAAGGTACAATCTAAAGAAATGCCAGTAAAAAATAAACTCGTTTTCCACTATACAATATTCCAACTTCTTTCGTAGTTTGGGCATGAAATGACTCGTATGAACCTTGCCATATTCAGTGTCACAAACTGTACTTAAAGGTTTGATGTCCCACAGTAACTGTCTACAGGAATATATAAACTTTGCAAAATAAAATAGTCGTATTGGAGTCGAGCTTGGAAGCAGCTCTAAATTCGTCCGTTACAGATGAATTTTGCAAATGGGGGAAAAACAACTCCTGGGATTTTTTTGCGAAAGTTCACTTGTTTCCTACTGTACGTGGTATATAGACACCCAATGTTCTTATGTTGTACATAGTATTTATCCCATCCCAAGAAGAAAGCTTGCTGAAGCATGAGGGAATGGCCCTTCATTTTCTCGTTCATAGATCGTAATCCCGCGCTGCAATCACAGCTAATTTTATATCGTTAGGAAGCTCTTTGTCCTCCCTTCTAAGAAAAGTCCCGACGGGAAGATGATGGGATGGTCCATCCCCTCCCACCCGCTTCTTCTCGCCAGCGTACTTTTTCGAATTGGGGACCCGTGAATTCGCTGTGACGATACGCCTCATCAATGTCTACAGTGCATTGCACTAGGTTGGAACCACCCGATATAATAACGCCGCACAACCATAGGTATTCAGGCGAATATATATATATATATACAATTAATTTAAAATCATTTGCAGGCATACAATTGAGTAACATGATATTCGGCAGGAGAAAAATGAAAAATAAAACTTAGATTCATTTCGCTGTTAACTTCGGTTGTTCGAAATTTGCCAATTTAAGGGCATCTAGGTGCTCGCACAAAAAACCTCACGATTTCAGAACACGATTTTCATCTATTGATATTGGGATGTCAAGGATTATTGGTAAATGCAAAGTAGGTGCAAAAACAATGTGGTAGCCATGGAAACGTTGCCAACTTGGATTTCAACAAACTTTCTTAGCAGTCCGAGTGAGCATAAGAATTGATATTTTTCTAAACATTTTTACATTATGATACGAAATGAGGAATGTAACCGAGCAATATGAAATAGCTATGTTCATCAATGATGAAAAAAAAATTCAACGATTCGAACATTTACTGTGACTTTCCCTATGGTGCGGGACTTTTGCACCACCTTGTTTATTTGAATTTTCGCCAAATTGCTGACGTCACTATAAATTCATGGCTCCATATTTCAACCTATACATTTATGGTCATAAAAATACTTCATTGCACGGTTCTGAAAGTTATTCAAAATTTGGTGGTATTAAATTCAAAAGTTTTTGACGATTTATAAGCGCTTTAATGAACCAAGGCTTCATTAATTTGAAACCCCATATTTTAAACCCAAAGGAACCCTTAAGTATTAATACATCATTCGTTCGCGTAATAAAAAGGACAGTCTGGAATGGTCCTTTAACTTTACAGAAACAAATGGAGTGTGTAAAAAAAAAAATTTTAACGACAGCATCCGCAAAAAAATTTATAAAAAAGCAAGTGCGAAGAGTTAAAATGAAATTTCTATTTATGCAAACATATATCTACATGGTTGAGACTGTTTTGCACTCATATTACATGGATGAAAGAGTCTCCAAGCGTGACAGGAGTAAGACCACAACCAACACATGATTTTTGCAGAACGTAGCCGCTTAAGGGAGAGATTAAAAGGATTGGCTTGAATTAGAGGACAAGAGCATCCCCGAAAGAGGGGCTCTTTCACCCATAAAACCAATCTACACTTTCAGTTGAAACGCGTATAATTCATTCGTATTTTAAACACAACACAAAATTATACTCCTGATAGGAAAATTAAGTGAGTACCAATCGGCACAACCCCACCAGAACTTAAGCATACTAATTTGCTGAATAAGATAGAAAATGGTTCTACAAACAATGAATACCACCTTTGTGGCGCTTGCGATTAGAATATGAATGTTCCACTTAAGTACGACATTCTTATTTCCGAATTTTTCCATGCATATTTCCAAAATAACGTGAGAAGTGGCAAAGCCTAGCGTTCCTTCTGCTCACTCGACAGATCGAACCTAGAACTTATGATATACAGTATGAAATACTTCATCCACAACGCTGACATTTCAATTTTAAAAGCAACATGGAATATGGCTTGGGCACTCGAAGTCCCATTTGACTGTGAAAAAGGCAGCAATGAATAGTTGAATCTGGCCAGAAAAATCAAATACGGGACCAAGCTCGTTGAGTCGAATGGATCTCTATCCCTTTTTCTTCTCATCCCAACATTAATTCATTACCTCACCTACATTGGAACTCCTCAAAAGATGCACACATGTAGGTTACCAGGAATGTTGCAGTGGTTCTTGGTCGTCGCACCGGCTCGCCATAATCCCTCCCTGACCAAAATACAGTATCAGGATCACTATTGCATATGCGGACCAGAATAGAGGCGCAACTAAATCCCAAATATGCGATAGTTTCTATTATAGACAATACGCATTCGATGATCACTAAGTAATCACTAAGTTCAACGTAATCACAGGTGGTGTACTCTGTTGAGAGGCTTTCATGTAGCATTCTAAGGGTGGATTTTTGAACAGAGAACTATCCGATAATGCAGCTTTATTCCAAGGAAAATAGCATGCATTTTAGTTGGAATAAAGCTGCATTATCGGATAGTTCTCTGTTCAAAAATCCACCCTAAAAGTTTAAAAGAGCGGTCACAGGGAGGGAAATTCGGATCCAGAGATCCCAGAAACACCAATGGTAGTTGTGTGGCGGTAGCCGAGTTGGGAGTCTTGCATTTGACCGAGTTTCGGAAGATTTCGAATGATTGGGATTCGTTGAATATCAGAACAAGAACATAGCAATTCCCGTTTGGAGAACTCGCGAGGAAGGACAAAATGAACAAATATATAAATATACCCACAAAAGGGGAATATGGTCACGGCCATGGTGGAGGCTGGAGGGCCACGCAAATCAGGGAAACTGTGCCCAGGACGGGGTTACAATTAAGACTGCCGCTCCGCCTCTAAGGGCATCCAGAAAAATCTTACTACCTCTTCCCTTAGTCAGTGACCGAATAAGGACATCCCTTCCACCGCGTCACTGGCTAGGAGGTCGCACAAATATTTACTACTGCTGCTCGCGAAGCATGGCCAATCCACCTCGCAGATAAGACCTGGCATGGCATGGCAAGCAGGCAGACATACAATTTCTCCACAGTTGAGTATAAGCATACGGAGCGGATGACACTCGGGGTTCACAGAGTGCCTAAACTAAGTCTTCGACACAACCACATGACCATTTTGAGCAGAGATACGAGTCCCAAGCAAGGAAACTTTCTACAGCCACGTTGCAACCGGATGAAGTGGGAGAGGCGAGGGCACTACAAATGGCAGTAATGAAATCCACAGACCGCACTGGGACATTTATGGGTGACAGAGGACGAAGCGTCGAATTCCGCCACAGTTCGACACTGCCTGAAACCGACGGAACGACGAGCGGCGGCAGAACTCCACGGCAAGGACTACGTGACGACCGTTGAACAAACAAACCGTCTCGACAGACTGACCCCAGATGCCCGACCGGAGGGAATGGGTGAGAGGTACACGGACTCGCGTGCACCCCGGCCGAACACAGGTGGAGGTGAGAGCGCATGCGCCAGACAAGGGCAGACAGTGCCCGTGGGGGAGAAGTGGTCCAGTATATAGCCGTAGGCGGAGGGGAATAGCACTTGAACTGATATCTGTGGGCATTCTGTGGGATGTACGATAATTTTTAGACTGTTTTTCCCCCCAAGACTGGAGCAAGTAAATATCGGTTCAGCCCTGGTATGCATCATATCTGTCTAAACTGGCAGTACGGTTACCCATGAACACCTCAGTTTAAATCATTTCAGTACTTCCCTAAAGATACCCTTAGAAGCTGTCAGTACTACAGACTCCGAAAGACTCCCAAAAAGAAGAATTCATCAGTGCCTAATTTCTTCCAATACAAATTGATTCAGCAGGAAGTGCTGGTCCTTCCGCTAGAAATAAGAAAAATCGCACTATGAACTTTACTAACCGCGTATTTTCGGAGATCTGAAGTACTGAACAGTTACAGATTAAACTTGGCGAACTCGAGTCAGAGAGAAAGGCAGTGTGCTCGATTTTCCGGTTCCTGCATGGACGTCATTTGTGGGGTGGGGCGAAGGGCTACTGCGGATTCAGACATCGTTAGTGACGTTATGCCATACTTGATCATCGTATCTAGACAAGATGGCTTTAACCAATGAAAAGACACCCACACAAGTTTCACCTTCATAGTTTCTTCTCATATCGATATCCCGAGTAGAAGCTGAGCACTTGCCCAAGATAAAAATCCCTCTAAAAAAAAAAAAAAAAAAAAACAATGATTTTGTTGGGAGTGTCCCAACCTACTATTGTTATAGTTAATGCTATATTGCTTTCTCGGAGTCATTCAATTCAAAGTCAAGTTCAAGTGATTCAAAGACAAATAAATCAAGTCTCTCCAGATGCTCTACTCTCCGAATTTGGGTTTTAATGTGCAGGTTGATGTTTGTAGAAAAGAAAGCATGCCATTTTGTGTCGTCCTGGGACGAATCATTATTGAGCAATAGGATCACAAAATTTCGGGTCAAAAGACATGATAGTGACTTTGAAACAGTTTTCGCCTTATGACGTGAGTTCTATTAAAGTTATGAAAGTAATGGCCCAATATGAGAACTGGGACGAAATATTTTGGAAAGTTAGCGCGATCCAAAAAATAAATTGCTTGTCGAGATCAATATTTAACTTTCCTTGCTCTGAGGTAGAAACGTGTCGACTGCCATCACTGGCAATTCATCCGGCGGATTGTGCAAACAAGATTCTGCAACGCTTTGAGGTGTCTCGAGTTGCCCTTCGCCCGAGGGAATTTAATTTCGGGTACTGTATGTCTCGAGATTCCCAGCGACGTTTCCTATGGAAAGAGGAGAAAACTCTATAGATTGAGTCTCGCCTGCAGCCGTTCTGAAATGCTTTTACTCCCTCTCCCGGATTTATTAACTTTTTTTGTGCTCCCGATCGATAGGGGGATGGGTCCTGATCCCGCCTTCCGATCGATACATAGATGGGATCCCAATCCAGTCCTGGGAGACTCCTTCCTCCCAAGGGGAGAGCGCCTTCCGAGTCTCATAGGGACAATAGGCATGCAATTCCAGTTCCAAGTTCGTCGTCGGGGGGGGGGGGGGGGTTCCAACGTGGACAATACTCGATTTTTTTTCGTCTTTTCGGGACTCAAAAAGCTTTAAAACTTTAAAGTCGTTGCTCGAAACTTGTTTTCTCCAAACCCTTCACTTAAAAATGGTATTATCCACAGAATACTTGCGATAATGGTCTGCTTCCTTCGAGGCTCGAATGCACGCAAAACTCAATTCCACGTGAGTTTGGAGGATGCAAATCGAGACGTCTCGATCGATCGGCCACGGGAAGAGGCAGACCGAAAGCAGGAAGGTAGATGGGAGAAGTAGGTGCGAGAATGAGAAAGGAGGCACCGTCTCTCTCCGGCTCCTTTCCCAAGGACCCTTCTTCCCCTTCCATCGTTTAGCAGGAGTGCGTTCGCATAAATCGTTTAACCGAAACAAGCGGTGGGCCAGTTGGCCTCTCTCACCTAGGTTTTTTTTTTCGGGCTCGTCACTTCTCCCCTCGCTCCTCGCATTCGCACTCGCACTGCCGAGCAGTGAAAGCTTCGGCTGGCACATAAATCGTGTGCAAATATGACGTGATGGTCTCGATCGGACTTGGAATTCTGCAAAAACCTGCAAAATACGGTGCAGTCCCTTGCCCACACATAATCTAGGCCTTCTAACCCTTTCATTTCTCTCTCCGATCTCGATGGAAAATGGTCGAAAAGCATGCGGACTTCACCCCGGGACTTCACCCCGTTTTTCGTCTAATGCACGGTTTACAGCCTCTTTTAAAAGCTATCCACGAGATCACCGCTCTTCACCTTGCCTTTGCCCTTCGTGTTAAGGAGGGATGTCTCTTTCCGTCGTTTCGCATTCACTCCAGCGAATGCGGTTCCAACGCGTCAACGCTTCTAAAAGCCACTCGTATTCTGGTTCCCGAACATTCTCGACCGTTTTAAGTAGCCCGCTTCCGAACCCTTTCCAATGTCCTCCAATTTCTTTGCAGACTTCCAAATTTGAACGCGACACTAATTGGGGCCTCATCCGAATCCAAACCATATTAGAATAGGCTAATGAGTTTAATGGTAGGTGTAGCCTCTGGCCTATTCGCTGGGTGCACTAACACGAGATGGCGCCTTTTAAATGACTGGGAAGAGAATGGAACAAAGCCATGTCTTCACAGAATTGTACAATCCTTTACGTGGGGCTCCTCCCAATTTATTCTCAAAACTTGAGAGCCACGACATTGATAAAGGGAGCTTCTAGCCGAAGTAAAACATGTTATAAATGCGACAGAGTTCAGGGGTGTGCAAAAAACGTGATTCTTAACCAAATTTCACTTTCAGAGGAGGTGCAGGTTTTCCTCAAAGCCACTCACCAATGCAAAGATTTCCATGGAATCGTGAGCCTCAGTGAGGTACATGTGCATGATATGAGTGGGATATAATTAATATCTTCCAGTTCCTGATAGATTTCACTACAACGGGAAACTGCTTTAAGCTTGACTAAGTTTTGATTCCCATTGCCTCTGTATTCCCTTAGGTGCTGCTAGCTTTTTTCCTATCATTGTGCTTCATGGGCGTAAATCATAACCCATGACAGAAACCCTTTTCGGATTAGTACCTCAGCAGGGCCGGATTAAGAGGTTGCGAGGCTCCGGGCAAGTGGATTCTTGGAGCTACCCCCCACCCCCTCCTCCACTTCCCACTTTACGCAAATACTTAACGTTTTTCATTTCCTTAGATGGCCCCCTGGAAGGGGCCCAGGGCAACAGACCCCTTAGCCCCCCCCCCCCCCCCTTAATCCTTAATCCCCTGACTTTATGATAAAACGTATCAAGTCAAGGGTTAATGTTGACTATTTATCCTGTGACAGCAAATGCCAAATTTGATTTTCATAGCCCCATGGAAAGCGAAGGCCTAGACTGAAAGAAACTTCATAACGGGTCTTTCAGGCCGTCTGGATGCTCCAAATAGAAACTTCAGCCCATCGATTACTTACTATATAATCATTCTTGGCCTTAAGAAATCCCTCTGACAAAAAAATGAAGCATTTTCGTAGTAAAAACAATTTCTAACTTCATGTTTCCATAAGAAACGCATTGAAACTTGGTTGCTCGACTACCCCCATCTCATTTTTACGCTTCCTGCCGCCAGATGTCTCCAACTCGATGCACCCAGCGAATAAAGCTTTCGCCCCTGTAAGACAGACCGAGGAGCCTATAAGCCTTTGCTTTTCCAGATCATAGGCTTGGCAGCCGATCGGCCCACGAGCCTGGACCTTTCCGGGATCTAAGCCGGGTGGGATGAGTTAAACGGCTGAACCATACGCGATGCGATGCGTCCGAGGAAGAGAAGCGGCGAGGCTGCGTGGGTCAGTATCGACCGATGAACGACTTCATTATATTAATGCCGAGAGAGGAGCTGCATTAATTGTAGAGCTACACGAGGCTGTTAACGCATCGAGCTCACGTAAGATAGTAATCCGACTCGTTCATGGTTGTATTAACTAAGTATTTGTGCATGGCATCTGTACATCGCCTGCTCGCGAGTTCGCTCCGAGTATTTGCTGAAGATTCAGGTCGTCGATGGACCGAAGCAGGACAAAACTGATAGTTACCGTTATCGTTACCGACGATGTGGTCTTTCAAGAACCACTTCTTTGTACGTCGAATCCGTGGGCTTTTTTTGTTCATTGATATAAACTTTCAGCTTCGTTTGCACGTGTCTCCCGTATCTTGATCTTTCATGGTTCCTTTCATTTTTACTTATTACTCATGTCGAACTAATTTTGGTTATAATTTGCGCATATTGGGAGATGTAGCACGCTGTGCCTCAGCATATCTTTGATGCATATATGTTCCATCGTGAACTGTAGATCAAATGTTGACAACGGGAACCTGGCTAAGACTATTCTTAGTTGACGAGCAGTGACAAAAAGGTACATGTACATGTAGAAGGCCGCTAGTTGGCAATGGAATTCCAGATGAAGCCGAAAATCCTTTAACGTTTTAATCTTGGGTCATGTGCGTGAGCTCGGACGAATTCGTCTTGCAACGACGTCGTCATTTGAATCTCTCTCCCCGAGCCTATCCTCGTGAAACGCTTTCAAAGATTCATCGTCATCGTGGCCGATACGAAGTGCACGTACTTCACGAGTCACATTTTACGACATGCGCACGAGAGTCGGACAAGTCCTCGACCTAAGGCATGACCTCTCCCGTGATGTAGAATCATTTTCGTGTCCCCTGCAAATTTACTCATTTTACCCACGCGACCTCGATCTAAATAATGGATGTTAACGAGAAACGCAAGCGGAGGGGAGACGGAGCCCTGGGGGACTCGACCCACGACTCCAGCTTTTCGAGGCACTTCCGCCTCGACGATTAATCTCTGCTTTCTCCCTAACAACCAGTCGGTTATCAAGCTAATGGCCCTACCTCGAATCCCATGTGCCTTCAATTTGGAAGCGGAAGGTGACAGGAGAATGGAGACAAACAACGGGTAAGAGCAGTAGGGATATCGTCGACCGATGATCGTCGCGAAATCGATAAGGAGGCGCAGCAGAAGGAACTCACTGGCAATCCACCGATCCTAATCCTTGGACGCACGGTTGTAGAGGGCCGGGGGAGGCAGGTCGGCTCGTCCACGTGCGTGATCTCGTCTCCATTTAAGTACGGAGCTCCATTTACTTCGTCCGTTCGAACTCCGCTGTGGCCGCAGCTCTGAGTCGAGACAGTCTGGAGAAGCGACCGGCGGGCCGTCCACGTTCCTCTTAGGAGGCACGGACCCCACTTCGGCTCCAAATCAGGTTTCCTGCAAGGGCAAGTCTGTGCCTCCAGGCTACAAATCCGAGACATGTGCAGAGAAGAGAATGGGCTCTCGGCCACCACCCATTCCAATCCCAGTTGCGTTGAAGTCTGTTGAAGGTCAGGCCCGCCCAGAAGAGGCATCGGGAACAATATGC
This sequence comes from Darwinula stevensoni, assembly GCA_905338385.1. Lineage (NCBI taxonomy): Eukaryota > Metazoa > Arthropoda > Ostracoda > Podocopida > Darwinulidae > Darwinula > Darwinula stevensoni. The sequence continues at coordinate 15,691 of CAJPEV010003457.1, read as the reverse complement.
CCCGGGCCTCGAGTACGAAGGGGCCCCAAAGGAGTCTCCAACGAGACTGGATGTCAAGGTCTCGAAAGGGCTCATCCAGTCATCTCCATCCATTCAGTGGCCTCCGGTTAAGTTTTGCCCCGGGCCTCTGGAAACCCCTAGGCAGGTCTGTTCAAGGTCATCACTCTTTCGTTGGCAAGAGCCGCGCACGGATGTTAGGGTTCAACTCAAGGTCAACATGCTTCGACTGGTTTGGCAAGGGAAGGGAGGGATTTTTGCGTCTTCTCGATCCTCCCGACTACCTTCACGACCCACAATTTTAGAAATGGGGCGCGTTTTTTTCTCTCCAGCCGTTAGCAGCTGCTGGCGAAAAAGACGCGCTGGTTATGTACGACTACGCCATTGAAAGACGTCACTATTGGGCAGGTAGCTGCCAGCGGAACATTGCGAACTACGAGAACACCGAGCAGCTAAGCCTTAAAATGACGTGATCGGATGCTGGGGGCCTCAGCAGAGCCGCTAGCAAGAAAGACGAATACGCTCATCTAGAATTTTCTAGATCCAAACTCCACATTAGGTCTACTCAAACTCACACGTACACGGGAGGACCGACACAGACACATTTTTACCCAATGCGAGCTCGACCGTGAAAGAGGTCAACGAGACGAAGGCCTCCGAAGGCAAAAATACGAATTTCGGTTTTCCCATTCTGGCTGAGCCAGAGCTAGTTTTCCGCGTGCTCAATCCACATCCTCAGGTTATAATCACCCTTCCGTTCGTCTTTCCATGTCTCTCTTAATGATCGATGTCAGGTTGACCTGCAGTATTTTGCAAATGAATTCGTGCGACCTTTAACATGGAGCCCATGCTTTTCTATGCCTATTGATGCGATGTGGCCGTCTGAAGCGGAGGAGACATCTATCCTCCGGAATGGAAACAATAGTTGGACTTCATCTGCCGCGGCATTGGATCATCCATAATTACCATACGCAATTTTAAAGGTGGTTGGTGGTAACTGGATATCTATTTCACTGGCCCAAATAAAAATTAATGTAGGTTAAATTTAATTTAATTTAAAAAATAGAATGCGACCCTGGCCATACCCGGGCAGTCGGCCTCCCCCTTAGATCCACCACTGCATGCATATTGGGGTAGATAGAGGTGCATTGCTGTAGCTGCAGCAGCAGTAGCTGCCATGATGCGATGCCGAGATATTCCCTCAAACATCAGGAGTAAGGAGAACGCAGTTAACTGGCTCCATGAACAGGGCATTTTGCAAAGTCAAGCTCAAAAAATGCATGGGGCATTGCCCCGAGCTTCTGCCAAGGCACTACGTGGAAGCCTGATAAAGTGGCCTCAACCCCACAAATGACAGGTTCGATGTATTCATTTGGGGCGTCGAGTGCACGTTCGTCGATTAATCTAATGTGAAACCTGACGATAGACAAATGAGGAAATTTGCAGGTCTAATTGGTTTTGGATAAAATCGTATTAAAAAATGAGTGCATTTTACACCATGCAAATCGTGAGTCACACTTCATATCCAAAGTGCTGTGGTGGGTCACAGGCCATAGATAGGTCACACCTCATACGATTACCAACATTGGTAAACATTAAAGCACCGTTCACATTGATCCACAATATGCCCCGATAGGGTTTCACCTTTAACCGTAGTTGCTACGACTCAACGTCGCATTTCACTGCGTGAGACAAGGGTCCTTTCAAAACTTACTGCGCAATGGAAGAACCTCTCAGGGATTACCCGACTTCGCAGTACCTAAAAAGAAAAAGGGGGGGAGGGGGTGGGGAAGAATACTAGACGGGAGATCGCGCTTTGCACCTCGTTAGATTCTCCACATCCCGCATCGACTGAGACTGATGTGAAAACCACGCATTGCCGATATTACTGTGAAAACTCGAAATATTTGAATACCTTTTCAACATCATTCCATCCTTTCTCTTCTCACCATGCAGTCATTTGCGAAATTTTGCACTTACGAGTAACATTTTATTTAAAGATGAATCTCCGACGAATTGGGGTCACGCAACTTCACCAACATAGAAAGGTGGAAAACCTATTCCAAAGTGTTCACTTCGGTCAGGTTGGTTCTTCACTGCATCAAAATCCAGAGCAGCCAGGACAAGAGGAGGGCACAGGAATTCAGAAATTTAACCCTTCTCCCTCTAGACCAGGGGTCGGGAACCTTTTTGGTCATGCGAGCCATATGCTTATGAGCGAAATATTTTCAGAATAACATAATTTTTCCTGAAGTTGGCAACAGACACATGCATTCTTCGATACATGAGAAAAATGAGAAACAATCATGATTTTCAGCCACGCCTCAATGAGCCAAACTTGGCTCATGAGCCGTAGGTTCCAGACCCCTGCTCTACAGTCCTTACAGTGTTGAAATTCAACACAATCAATTATTCACAAGATGAACATTGGATGAGACTCTGGCCAAAATGGAAAATTTGATGCAATTTTCTTCTCTTCTACTCCAAGCATTTGAATTCTGTGCACTTTTTTGATTTTGTAGGTACACCAACATCAGCAAAAGTGTTGGTGATGACTGTATACAGAAGGGGGCAAAGGTACATCAGGAAGGCACCATGGGCATATATATAAATCATTGCTCAGGATAGTTTTATTTTGCAAAAGAGCCCAGAAGGCATGAAAATATATAATCCAGGTTACCTATTGTATTACAGTCATCTCTGCTCTTCCATAAATACAAAGATTTAACACTGCTACAATAGAGGGTGAGTCAAAAGCCCTGCCCACCTTTTGATCTTTCATAACTCATGACTGTAGAATCAGATTGTAATGCGGCCTAGATCATATAAATGTAAAGAAGTCTCTATATTTCACTTTGAATTAAAGATCATAAAAGAGTTATGAGTTTGAGGTCTGTAGCATTCATTCAAGCAATAAAAAGGAATTATGGTCTCTGAATATGGACACATCTCACAACAGCAAAGGTTTAGTTAACAGTCAACAAGAAGATTTATCAATTTCCCTGCTGACCAATTCAAAATTTTCTTCTTAAGGGACCTCTGTAGTAGGGCAGGTTTTCTATTGTCCCCATTGTGTAATATTCAAGTTGATACAGACAATTGACTTACTGGTGAGGGTTTCTCTAATTTATTCTTGAATTTGTAATGTTTTAGTGGTTTCCATTGCATTCTTGCCCCATTTGGAGCAACAATGAACATCTGCTATATGCTTCTGTATGGTCTTGTCATTTTGCTCAAATTTCTTTGAATTGGAATCTAGTTGCCACAATGCACAAGTGCATTTCCAGGTTTGAACATGTTAATAACTGCCAAAAAGGGAATTTACAGTTCAGGAGGAAAAAAAGTGGCATACAAAATAATGTGAAACATCTCCAAATATAGGAATTTCTTGCCTTCCTAATGGTTTAAACTGAATCTCATTAAGTTATGGCATTCAAAAGTACTGGTCATCAGCAAACACAGTGAATCACAATGAATTTTTATTTTTCAGTTGAAACCAAAATAAACAATATAGACAAGCAGAGAAAAAGGAAGAGGATCTCAAATGTCAAGTGTCTCCATGACTGTGATAGGAATTAGATGTGCAGGAACCCATGCTTTCCAGTTCATGGATTTGTTGCCTCAGAAAGAGAATCCGCTGTTCTTGGAGGGTGGCCTGAATTTCAGCTAATCTCACAAGGGAACGGGTCATCTTCAAATCGATGGACACTTTCCTACACTGAAGGCGCAGGGCATGAGAATCATCTGCCAACCGATTGATCTGCTTTTCCAGGTACTCCCTATGGTTCATTTGAACATGCTGTGTCAACTCAGGTCTATAAAACTGGCCCCAGGTTGGATTCAACATGGGCCCCGATGAGCCTCGTGCAATTGGATAACAAGGAACTGTCCTGGAGAGGGTAGAAATTTCCACTTCAGGAGTTGGGGGACTTCTTTCTGAGCCAACACCACTACCACTTCCACTTCCACTGGGGTAATGGCGGCGAGAACCTCCTTCTCTACTACTGCTCATTTTTTGCTTAAATTATATATCTGGGCACTTTGGCAGAGAACTCTTGAAATTGAAAAATATAGAAGGATGTAGTCACTGTTCACCCTTGGAGAGGTTGCTTATGCAGACCCACTGATCACCATCGAGGGTTTCCTTCCAAAGGCTCACCTACAGATAATAAAAAATACCTGAAGTTCAAAGGTACTTGAGGATTACAAAAAAGCTCATGAAAATGATTACCTTGTTATCTCCTCCACTCACAGCAAGGATATTGCCAGTGAGTGCCCAAGACACATGCCACAAGACGTCCTCAAAGACATGAAGGACCTGAGGTACCCAAGACCCTTGGATCTCCTTCCAGACTATGACCCGACGATCTTGGGAGCAGGAAGCAATAGTTGGATACAGCATACCAAGGCTGGGAGCCCAAGCTACATCCCGTACCCAGTCAGAATGGCCCTCCAATTTTGCATCTTCCACCCAGCCTTCTTCAGTTTCTCTGAACAGCATGAAAAGGCTCTTCAGTTCCTTATCTTTCTAAACTACTTTTGCATTCAAAAAGCATGAAACATGAAGGTAAATGTCATGCAGCTCATATTACTGCCATATATTTTTTGTGCAATAATAATTTTTATATCAAAATCTTCAAGACAGTAGTATGCTGTCCACATTTTTGAAAAAAGAAAAAGGCATTACCGATTATTGGCCCAGAACATGCCACTTAGTGCCACTTTGGGCATGCCTAGAGCATGAAGCATCATTTTGGCGATCTTTCTTGAGTAAAAGACAGGATTTCTGTCTCAGACTATAGTTTCTCACAATGTTACTGTTTCAGAGCACCTCAAAATAATTTGATTTAACAAAAATGAGACAAGGGATTAACTTCCTGGAAACTATGGATTGTAATGACAGCCCATTGACTTTCATATTAAAACATCTAAGAAATTCCTTACAGTGAAATTTTCATATCAATACCTGATATGTTCAAGGGGTTAATAAGGAATTTTTCTGTCATCTATGGCTGGAGCAGGAAAAACAATTTATAAGCATATTCTAATAGCACTTATGCTAAATTTGCAGTAAAAATCATCCATCATCCACCATATAAATAATTACTTGACCTCAATTTGCAAAGATGCAGAGTAATATTATGAAGATGCTAAGACTTGCTTGGAAAGACATGGCATTCATGAATAGAGCCATACTTAGCTGATGAAATTTGCACATGCAACAAAGGCAGAAGTACAATACAGGAAAAAAGACAAATATTATGTAGCACTTACTTCCAAACCTTAGCCAAGTTATCACATCCTCCAGAAACCAAACGTTTCACCTTTTCATCCACCACAGTTGGTGCCCAACTTACTGCATTGCACCCAATCTGTTGAAAAAATAACATGATGCATAAAAAGGAAAAAATTTGATTTAACATTTTGCTAGGGTAAAAGAACTTGGACTTGTGCCAAAGTTCACTGGAACATCAGGTTTAAGCCTTTGGTAAGGAATCACTTCTAAAGTAGGTATGTCTCTTTTATTTTCACTTCATGTCTTTCACATCTTTGAGTTGAGATCTACTTCTACCCTACCCTCAGTTTTAGGAAAACCCAATCAATTGGCACATGGTAGCACCTATTCCCTTTCTTCAATCCCTTTCCATTAATAAATTCAACCTCCACTTTTTCCTCTCTGAGAGAACCTGGAAGAATGAAACTGGGCATGCTTCTTACCCTTATGACACAAAATCTGGTTTCTATGAGATATGAATTTCATTCCTTTTTGTTTCCCACCTCCTCCCAGGGTAGCTCCTCCTGGAGTGTTATTGGAAGAGATAGACCCACCAAAAGAATGACAAGGAGTTGTCAAGTGAGATATGTGCCCTTTCTATTGTTGGCAATGCACCATTTTGCAGTGAAAATGAAATTGCTTGTCATTTATTTAAGGTTATCATGCAGACTCCAGTCTTATACCCATGGTCACTAGATATTGTGCTGGAAACATGTCAGATTTGTGATTGCTTCTGCTTTTATATTGGTATCTGGATCTTGTGTGTTTTTTTTTTAATACATGACACCTTTTTGTAAAGAGATCACAGGATGAAGTGAGAATTAAACAGTAGCTAGCTGCAGTTGATTGAAGTGATGGGATATACACAGATGTTACTGAATTAACAGGATGGCATTCAACATGCATATGAATTTTGGAGGCAGTCTGTTGACCAATATGAGTCAAGATGGTTGAATAAATTCAAAATTGGCCTAATGTTATGAGTCCTCACTGAAAAAGTGAAACCTGAAATGGGCTCATAATCAGCCTGAGATTATGTATCCCCTCTGAAATGTTGTGAACAGGCCTACAATAGGCTAAAAATTATACATCCTCATCAAGATGTCTTGAAAACTCTGAGATAGAGCCTTATAGGGCTAATTGGTCCCATAAGTCCTGGGATGAGATTCTTTTACGTGAAAAATATAAGTTAGACCACGCGAGTACAATCCATTGGATAGACCTAGGCCTAACATAGTGAATTCTGTGGAGAGGAAAGAGGAGGGAAGGGAATGTGGTTGAAGAAAGGGAAAAGCTTTTAGGAAAATAGTTTTCACCCTTCTTTTCATGACTTTTCATTTACTTGTGAAGTTCTCTTCTTGATTCTTAGATATCAATGTATCCCCAAATACTGAAGTCTAAAATATGAAAGAATGGCAAAGTCTGACATTTAAAAAAAAAACCTCAAGTGTAAGTTCCATACCTTCCAATTTTCCCTGAACCTGAAAGAACATATAAAAAGGGTTGCCTACAGAGGGTTGTCAAAGGGAAAAGCTATTCAATAATTCCTATCTTTGATAACTTTCATTTTTTGAGTCCCTCAAAATCAATCACAGTATTAAACCTTGAAACCTACAAGCACATATTTTGTTGAGAAAAAAAAAATTAATTCAGCTTTTGGGAAGAAAATTGCAAGTCTCCATCAGTCCTCAATTCAGCTAAGAGCTAAGCCATAGCATTATTTTGTCTGGGATGCTTATAATGCAATACTGGGTTTAGAATTTGGTGGTTGAGAATTTCTCCTAATCTTAACTGGAATGCAGGATGCTTTACCTCCTCAGACCCATAGAAATAACACACATAGGACTTGGCTTATGCATATGCCACCCATGTCTTAAAAAATTAAAATTATGGATGTAAGAATACCAAGTATGAAGTATTGGTGTCTGACCAATGAAAACTGACATTGCTCAATATCTACATGGCTAATATACCAGTCAACATATTTGTTTTCTAAAGAAAGATTGCTCCTCTTTATTAATCAATCTCACATTCTCCACTTCAACTTGGAAAATAGGGAAGGGTTGATGGTGCAGATCAAATGAAGAAATAAACTAATCATGTACAATTGCCGCTACAACTAGATACAGCTGAATTGGACATTACCGTTTTTATACCATAATGTAAACTGATCTCCAATCAAATGGCATACAATTGCCAGGCATCAACACTAGCGAAAGTGAGTCAAGAAGTGGTATTCTCTTTTTCATAGGTCTTACATGACCAGCCAGACTGCAGTATGGTGCATTACCACCAGCCCAACCAAGCTTTACTGTGAAGTAGCACTACATTTCTCTATTATGCTACCACCTGTTTCTGTTAAAGTTTCTTTAAGAAATCCCATAAGAAATACTTTCCCAGTCGTAAAACCTTATTAAGCCTTCGTTAGCGTAAAAGCCTGTCTATACTTAGTCGACAAAACGGTTGTCATCTCGACTTCGGTAACGTTAGGCCTAGGCCTGTTTTTGAACACTTAATTACATGGTATGCCTTAACGTTAGACCCATTGGATGCTTTGTGCAGGAATGTTCATAATTTTCCCAGAGAATAACTATAGACCTAGGTGTTGACTAAGCGGTGATGCGGCACAAAGTCTAATCACAATCGTTGAGCTCGGGCGCGGAGAGGCATCTGTAGGCCGCCATGTAAGTATGAGCGTATTCGAGAATTCCACTGCGATTGGCTTGGCTAACAGCAAAACCTTCTATCCATCGCAGACATGCTTCCAGACAACGGTTCGCGCGATTCTACTGAAACGTATGTATACTATGAATAAAAATGTTATGAAATTACTACGCTACATCTTACCCGTCGAAGTTCATTTATTTTAGGAATTCCACGACCCCACATTTCCATGAATGGGAAATTATAATGTAAACCCTTTAATAATGGCGCAGCAAATATGCTACATTTTGACCCAAAAATATTAGAACGATAAACAATCCATGCAACAATAAAAAGTTTGGGCCTTAAACTCACATATTTGAATAAAGAACTTTCCTCTCGTGTTCTAGGACCGAAATGAAACCCATAATATTTTTCTCGCCGAAAAAAAATGCTTTCATTGCTATGATCAAGCGAGCGCAGGGATTTTAATATTCTTGCTCTTCTTACCCGGGATTTTTCAGGGCAATCTGAACCAGTCCAGTTATACTTACATAATAAAATCAATGAGGAAACATATATATATATATTTTTTATAAATTGGGCACACAATGTTGCACTCATAGGATGCGTAAAGAAAAAAAATTTGCAGTTAAAGACTTAAGAAATTCAACTGCAGAACTTCCTCTCTTACAACCCTAAAACAAACAACTGCTGGACTGGAGGAGAGGATTAGATTGAACCTAGGACTTTAATCCTGGGTCAATCCCCATGCATTACATGCTGGATTTGCTTTTGAGGTAAACAGGTTGAGCCCATTATTCAACCCAATTGGATGGGACATAGCCTAGGAATGGGTTATTGATTGGTCAAAATGATCCATCAAGTGTGCAACTTTCTGAGCAAAGTGGAATCCACAATGTGTAAATATTTTTTAACTGTAGCAATAGTATTGTATTATAGAAACAACAGTATTATAATGCATAGTACTAGATTGCAGAACTATACTGTTTTATGTAAAAAAAAAACTGAACATGAACTCTTTTATTTTATCCTAGTATGTAAATATGTAGTGCAGAATATGATACACTACAATTTAAAAAGAGGCATGAGGTATAAGGGACATGGGTCATGAAGAATATATCTGTCACTTCCACTTGATGCATTAATGTCCATATAATCCCTCTTGCTGGCCTTGTTGACCATAAATGATCATATTTACTGGTCCACATTCTTAAATGTATTCAAGGCTCTATAATAAAATGGGCAGAGGATTCTCATTTACAAACTCAATTGAGAGTTGCTTTGAGAGTGAGGACTTTCTTATGAAAATTGATTTTCAAGGTTGAGTGTAAAGATGAATATCATGAATATCATGCTAAAAACACATCTCTTCTTGAACAAGTATGAACTCCTCATGCAACCTTACATCTCCCTTCCTTTGGACAAAAAACAAAGGGAATCAACCAATAACTGTTGTTGCTCATTCAAAATGCCAATATATGCATGGTGAGGGTGATATAGCGGATCGACGCAGAAACTAGGAGTTCCATACTTAAGTGTAGATGTCGTGATGACATTGGCGACAACGATGATGATTAATTTCCTGCTGAAGAGAGGAAAACCAATGTGAACCTTCCCTAATACACAATATATATTGAAATGATAATTTAATGTCGTAGTGAAAACTAGGCTTTCGTTTTACCCATTACTGTTTTCCTAATATTTCAATAAAACAGATGAAGTTTTGGGCATCGTTCCTGGGTTCTGAAGTATTATTCCCCACGCCGAATTCCCCACGAAGTAGGCCTATCTAACGTGGATCTGGGATTGTCCATTGAAGTCCGATCCAGTGTTTCAACTTCGTTGAGCCGATGGGAAATTGAAAACTTAGATCCTTTTTATTTAAATAGACGGCAAGGTAGGTCTCCCGTTGACGATATGGCTATGCATGCGGTTCATCGTTTCCAGTATATAATTTGATTCATATGAAAAAGCCTAAATATTCGAAGGAAAGAAAGATGTCGCTAGTCACCAGGGGCACCAGCGCCCTCGTCTCGTCTCTGAATACCCCTCCCATTGGTGTCTTAGTCAAGTGAAAAATTGTCTAACTGAAGTGAAAAACACTGTACACCACTCCAAGAAGAAACAGCGATATCCATGACCTTAAGAGGATAAACCCTCTTTTTCCTTATCCATTGCTCAATATTCCGCGGACTGATCAGGATTTCCTCATGGCCGGAAAGTCTCAGCTCCCCTTGATTTAGAATATAATACATGGCGTTTTTGGAGTTTCGATAGGGCGACCGAGGAAAGATGGAAGTGATCTTCCAGTCCGCTACCGCTGCACCGCTCAAATGTATATATATATTTTGTTTAATTAATTTATTAATTCTTTTTTTGGGGGTAGGGGGAAAGAATGTGTTAATATGCTAAGGTAATATTTATGTTTCATCTCCTCCTTGCAGCCTTAGAACATGTATCTCCTTGCCTCGTTTGAAGAATAAGGATGGTTTAAAAATGCGATTCATGCAGTCACTCATTGCAAGGATTTGATATTGTTTTCTGTTTCGTGCAAGAAGTAATCATTCTATTCATTCCATGGACAAATTCAGTCTTGTTGCACCATGCGTGCAAATATACTGGATTTGTAAACATGAAACTGCTCTTGATAGCATCCTCTGAGCATAAGCCACGCTCCTTTAATTGAAATCTATCGGATTTAACTTCGAATTCCAAAGTAAGTTGCCCAAGACATGCAATAATGATTTGTGAAAGGTTCATCGTGCTTTTGGATAACGTAGTAATTATGTTACCCGGTTTTCTCAAGTGTATTACTTATAAGGCTCTGTCAGTCGTGCGTCTTGGGATCCTTAAGCACGAGGTTGCTTGTGAATAGGAGTGTTACGAAGAAATCATTTGACTTCGCTGGATTAACATTTTTTAAGGGGCTGTCGGATACGGCTAACATTTGATTAAAATGGTTCGATCAGCTTCAAGGGCTTTACCTTCATTCGACATATGACAGTGCTCATGGATACGGGGTGCGGTGATCGTGCATGAGAGAGATAATCAAGCATTTCCACTTCTGCAAGGAATCTACACAGAGCTTGGATGCCATGCGGATTACATCCAATGAAATTACAGAATACTGTATACCAATACCTGTATATGTCGTTTCACAGAATGCCAGCATGTCTTCATCCCCGTGTACTTTTCTCACTCATGAAAGTAACCATGACACTCACATGTAGGTGTTATTCGTTCAGACAAATGAACGATGACATGCTGAAAATGCTCATCCCCATCCACTACTGAATAGTGACTTGAAGAGCTGGAGGGGTGTGACATCGGTAAGGGCATCAATCAATCAAAAATCTAACTTAAAGTAGCTAGTGTCGCCTGATTTGTCTTTATTTTCATGAATTTCTTCAAGCCTAATTACGTGTGACAAAATCATCCAAATGAGGCAAGATACAACTGATTCTCAATCGATATGTCTATCAGACACAATATGCAATAGTCATGAAGGGACGTTAGATCTAAGTGAGTTTTTACCCACAGGTCACAAGCGAATCGAAGTCGTGGATGGGGGGCAGGAGGGCCTGGAGAACTTTGATAAGTTCAAGACTTTCTTGAAGACAAGGGGGGAAGGAAAATACATACTTGCAGATGAAGTCCCCATCACACTTGGATTCGAAGACACGATCACATCAGGTGCCCTTTCCAACCATTGGAGTTGGATTCTGGACTTGAAGAATCACGTCAAGTCAATAACTATCTCCTTNGCTAATCTCGACTCGTTCGTTTGTTCGCTCAGCAAATCCCCCTTCCGCTTTTCAGAGAGAATGTGAACATTTTCCGTTGTTCCTGCTTGTTGGTGTTTATTATTGTTATTTTTTTTTTTTACCGCGGGAAGAAGCCGAAAGGGAATGTCTTCTTCCGCTGCTCCTCGATTTTCGTGAGTAAGTTTGAAATCCTCCGAGTGCGAACGCGGACAGGAATGGTGCACTTTGCAAGTCATTTCCCCCGTTTTTGGAGTCAGGCATTCGTGGAAATGGGATAGTTCCTATTGATGTGAGAAAAATTTGAAATTGTGTTCCTTCAGCAACTTGCCTGTGAATTGCAGGTGAAGTGAACCAGAGAAATTTCTTTTGTGCAGTTATTACAGTGTTTTTCACTTGAGTTAGACATTTTTTCACTTGACTTCGACAACGGTGCATGGTGAGGGTGATATAGCGGATCGACGCAGAAACTAGGAGTTCCATACTTAAGTGTAGATGTCGTGATGACATTGGCGACAACAATGATGAATAATTTCCTACTGAACTCTCCTTTTGGTTACACTTGGAAGGGATTATGTGTTATATATAACTTTACTATTAAATTACAGCATCACTTTTGATCCGAAAGCACAATGGGTAATGACAAAAGGATTATAAAGTTATTTTGTCTAGAAGTTTTGGGCATCGTTCCTGGGTTCTGAAGTATTATTCCCCACGAAGTAGGCCTATCAAACGTGGATCTGGGATTGTCCATTGAAGTCCGATCCAGTGTTTCAACTTCGTTGAACCGATGGGAAATTGAAAACTTAGAGCCTTTTTATTTAAATAGACTGCAAGGAAGGTCTCCCGTTGACAACATGGTTATGCATGAGGTTCATCGTTTCCAGTACATAGTTTGATTCGTATGAAAAAGCCTAAATATTCTAAGGAAAGAAAGATGTCGCTAGTCACCAGGGGCACCAGCGCCCTCGTCTCCTCTCTGAATACCCCTCGCATCGGTGTCTTAGTCAAGTGAAAAATTGTCAAACTGAAGTGAAAAACACTGTAGAGAGGTTTAGTAGCAACATTTGCAAGGGTTTATTGAAATCTGATTGAAATAAAATAACAGGTTAATTTAGCTTATGAGCATTTCTTTTAATAAATTTGAAAGAGATAGTATTGATTAAAGCCAACTTTTACCTTAATTCTGCAATAATTGCTAAATTAGACATGCAAAATCTTAGTATTCACTTTTTCAAATACCATTTCAACAAAATTCTGTCCAATGAATTGTCACATTGTCCATGTTTTGTGTTTTCAAATGAAAGTAAAAGTGATGGCTAAGGATCGTTTTTTGCCAAGCCTGCAAAGTTTGTGGATCATCTTGAAATCCTTATCCAATTTCATCTGATCTAGATCCCTTCTTACTTCTCATCTCATAACCTTCTTCTGTACCAACAATGTACACCCAACTTTGGGAAATTGCTTTTAATCCCTCCCTTGGATTGAGCTATTGTCATACGTTTGTTTTCTTCTTGACACCATGGCTGTTAACAGCTCACTGATCAACTATGCCCTGTGTAAATAATAAATGCATGTTATCACTTAAATTGAGGGATAGCGTTACTTATCCAAGTTCTTTGACTTTCAGATAAATATCAGAAGCTGTTATGATCAATTTAAATCGAACCATAAATACACCAGCATGCTAGAGTGCATAAAAACCTCAACCCATAAATATACAGACATACTCTGTCAAGCATGCTGGCACAACCTGTAAATATACAGGCATACTTTCCAAAGGATTTACTTCATTTTCTTGACTCTGGAACTCCATTTGGACCTTCTGCTGTCATACCTTGACACCCTCTTCCCAGCAACATGATTCTGCCAGTGGCCATGTTCTAAAGTGTGCCAAATATTACTATGTAAATACTTGAGAACTTTTCAGACAAGGTTAGGCCTACAGCGTTTAGAAGACAGACACTATATTTCTTAAGCACGCTCCCCGGAATGCAGACTGCTACCATGTCTTGATACTCTCCAAATTTTCCTTCATGACGCCTATTTAACGTTAGCTCTCAACCCCCGTCCCTAGGCCTATAGGATAAAGCAGTTTTGTATATTCTGTTTGTAGCCTGACCTTGACGATCTCTACAAGTCTGAATGATCTTCAAGGGAGAGAATAACGAATGTCAACTTACAGCGCCGGTATACCAATGCCACAGTGCAACGAGGCTTGAAGGTGCTTACAGAGCTGACCTTGTCCATTAACAGCTCAATAAAACCTATCTTTAGGCCACTGAATGTAGCACAACTACCCTACCCCATAAGAAATTCAAAGAGATACCCCTTAAAATAGGACTACGAGCTGTCCATGAACACTTCTAAAGATGGATTTGTTAAGTTGCGACGGAGCGAGCCATGACACATTCTTCTGGAAGTTTGTGCTAGTTCTGCACGAACTCCATGAAAGTACATTCGTTTGGTTTTTGTTTCATGTTTTTTTTTTTATTTTTTTTATTTTTTTATGACAGGATGTGTGGTGGACACATAGGACAACGGACTATTTCAATTGCAGTACACAGACAGATGGTGCCAACCTGACACTAGCACCACAACCTGAGTCCCTCGGGCAACGACGCTCCTTCACGGTCCCGTAGGAGGGCTAGGTCTTCCTTACCCTCGAAGATGGAAAGGGGGGGGGGGGGGGGGGGGTTGATGAGGTGGCAGCAAGCTTTGTCTAGTTTATTTAGGTGTTGGGTGGATTTTATTTTAAAGGTCTCCACGGTAGAACTTGATTTTGTTGGGGAGGGGAGATCGGCCCCGTCTCCCTTAGTTTTTGTCACCGGTTCGGTGTGATCAGGGCCGCTCAGATGGGGGGAGGGGCAATCTGCTCCGGACCCCACGTATCAAGGGGTCCCAAGGACCTCCAAAGAGCCTCAAGGGGTCTCCGGTTTAGTTTTGCCCCGGACCCCTGGAAACCTCTGGGCGGCCCTGTATGTGATACTGTTTACTGTTACTCTTCGGAGGCTAATAAATAATTTGAAATAAGAATCCAGAAAAAAAGACTACGTTGGACCAACATTGTATCAACGTTTCGAGCGTTTATTCAATGTTAATTCAATGTTGATTCAACATTATGTGTTTCAAATTGTTTGCTGGGAAGAAACCCATCCCTGTGGCAATAAGATTGTGCGCGATGGCGGTAGCGGGTGATTCGGACCCAGGCGGTTCCGATTACCCAAGGGCCGCAGCCTTGGGACATTAAACAAGGATTCAAGACTTCTGTTTTGAATGCACCCTGAGTTTAATAACTACATTAGAAAATCACAAATGTGGCAGTAAAACAATCTTTAAACAATATGAAAGACGGGCGATACTGCTCACGTCCTGGGGGTTGGAGAAGAAGAACGGCAAGGCGATCCCGTCCAAACCCACACAGCACAGGTATATCCCAAAGATATCCCTGAGATATCCCTTGGGTCCCCACTCGGGACCTAGGACTTAGGACTGGGACTTAGGACATCGCACTAGTCCCCTTGGGACTAGTGCGATGTCCTAAGGATAGAGCGATGTCCTAAGGCGTAGAGGGTAAGACAAGTAAATTTGCCGACGACACCAAGATAGGTTTTACCATAAGGGGGGAGGCAGATAGGGCTAGATCCTAGCGAGATTTAAGTCTTTTGGACGATACTATTCCCCACGAAGTAGGCCTATCAAACGTGGATCTGGGATTGTCCATTGAAGTCCGATCCAGTGTTTCAACTTCGTTGAACCGATGGGAAATTGAAAACTTAGAGCCTTTTTATTTAAATAGACAGCAAGGAAGGTCTCCCGTTGACAACATGGTCATGCATGAGGTTCATCGTTTCCAGTACATAGTTTGATTCATATGAAAAAGCCTAAATATTCGAAGGAAAGAAAGATGTCGCTAGTCACCAGGGGCACCAGCGCCCTCGTCTCCTCTCTGAATACCCCTCGCATCGGTGTCTTAGTCAAGTGAAAAATT
>CAJPEV010003456.1:0-30680 GCA_905338385.1 Darwinula stevensoni | reverse complement strand
GCCATGTTCAACGTCAATTGAGAGGCGATGCCCTTCTTGATGTTGACACTCCATTCCGGTTCCTCGTTGGAGACTTCCAGCGATTGCACGACTCCGGATTTCAGGATGATCTTGAACGGGAGATGCAGAGGCTCCTGGGCTTCACCCAGAGGAGAATAAGAGATGGGGATCTCTTCCCTCCATGGCTTCCTCATCTCACCGTTCACGGTGCCCACTCGGAGGTTGCTGAGCTGCATTGCGATGTATGATAATGATTTCATGAAAGGATCCTAACCCATGAGATGGAGTGTAAAAGCAGGACGGATGGGACTAGGGACATGCCTTGGCCAGCATAATCGAGGGGCTTTCGACCTGGAGACGCAGGGTACCTTCGATTCCCAAACCTGCATATTGAGGCTTGAGTCCCGGGATCCCCGTCACTGCCTTGGTTCTGTACAGGTACACATACTCACGTCCGGGCGTGAAAGCTGGAAAATATAATGGATCACAAGCATGGAAAGAAACTCGTGAAAACATTCACGAATGTCGACCCTTATGGGTTTGGAATAAGTCAGACTTACCGTACTCGGCTGCCAGGACTCCCACTGGGAAGGAGAGGAGAACAACTTGTTAATAAACCCTGAATTTTGCAGTGAACGGAATAGACGTTCAGTATCAATAGATAGTTTCATTTTACGAATCAGAAGAGATGGAGATGAGAAATGTTTGAGAGAGAACTCACGAAGGGAGAAGAGCACAAGTGCTTTGAGGCCCATCTCTCCTGACTTCCTTGGTCGGGCAAATGAGCTGCTGTCCTCTCCCAGCCCGGCCCTTTTATACCCACCCGGGATGCTACTATCAGATTCGGACTCAGCACGGAACGTGTTATGTGTTTACCTTATTCTTGCTGACGGATGTTTTCGAATAGCTACTTCTCTAAGGAAGCATTCCATTCAGCACACGTGACGATGTCGTCTCTTGGAGGAGTGTGTGACTTGACCTCTTCAGGAATGAATTTTTTTACTTGGAAATAAAAAAATCGGCCCACAGTACTTGGCAAGCTGGTCGAACAGTGGTAGAAACTGGAATGGAAACTCCCATCATTTTGGCAACATATGCGGCGTCTTAGTAGTTGGGATCAGTTTTGACCGATTCAAAATGCTTTGAATCAGACGTCCACATGTTTGCCAGTATCCCTGAAGTTTCTAAGGAAACCTGTGAGGCCTAGGCCCGTGATGGTATTTTGACATTTTGGAGTATGTCGTCTCTACCCTTTAATTCCCCTACTACATGGTGGGGACGTCAATCCGCTATTTATGAAATCCATATCTTTACCTAGAAGTGATAGACGTAGAAATTTGGTATTTTTTTTTACATGGGTTTATTGATCCTTCTGCTACATCATGACAAATTTTCTCTCAAAATGGCTGCCTTTGGCCTAAATATCACGCTCCGGACGACCACGAAATGCCTAGAAGCTGTGTGAAACGAAGTCCATGGACATCTTGTCCCACTCCTTCTGGATAACAGACTTCAGTGCGTCAACATTGACATGGTTGATGCGGCCAACTTTGCTCTCGAGGTAGGACCAAATACTGTCGTCCATGGTTTTCAGGTCCGGACTTGAGGGTGGCCACATTTCCTTGGGTAGGATGTCAGGAAACTCCTTTTTCAGCCAGTTTTGAGTCTTGTTTGCAAGCTTCGTCCTGCTGGAAGATGCAGACATTGTTTTTGACCTTTTTCTTGGCCCAGTCCTTCATGAGGTTCTGTAGGACTTCCTGATGGTATCAATCGGCCGTCACCTTGACACCAGGTGGGATGAGCAAAGGAGTGGTCTTCCCGGACATAATGATGCCGGCCCAGGCCATGATTCCGGCCGGGTGCTTTCTCTTCACGTGGAATTTCCTATTTCCAGGGATAGCCTTGATGTTCTTAGCTACCACCCCGTTGTTCCTGGAATTCCAAACAAGCTCAACGGTGAACAGTTTCTCGTCAGTGAACACGAACGTGCTTTGATCCCCTTTTTCGAGTCTGCTCAGTAGCTTTCGGGAACGATCCAGTCTCTTCTGCTTCTGGGCAACAGTCAGGAGCTGCCGCTTTTGCTTGGAGTTGGACTTCATCCCCAGGTCCTCATGCACGATGTCCCTCACTGTCTTTGGATCGATTCCGACCTCCCTGGCCATTTTCCTGAAGGATCTGTGAGGGTTGTAGTCAATCTTGTTCCGGATGCTCTTGATCATCTCTGGCGTGCGAACAGTCCTCTTTTTCCCACCCCTGAACCTGGGCCAGGGGCGCAACCAAAGGGGGGGGGGATCGGGGGTCTGAACCCCCCTCCCCCCCAAACCCGGGTGTACGTCGGAATGTCGAATGAGGAAACGCAGAAAGGTAGTAATGTCGAAGGGCAAGAATGTAGATGTCATGAAATGTCGCTTGTGCTTAATGTCGAATGGAATGGAACCAGAATTCTAAAACATCGAAGAAGAGGAAATGTCGACTAGTGTCGAATGTCGAAAGATGTGATTTCTCACAGATTGATCCCTCCATGGGAGTGTGCAAACTTGACTTAGTTGAACGATATGCTCCTCGAAAGAGGCGACAAAGGGACTGGTGGAGCTTTTCGAATTTCACTGTGTATGTAACTGGAAAGACATGATTCCATAGAGAGGTGGCATCGATGATTTTCTAGTATTGCTTGAATACCCATCCTAATGTCTTCCTCGTTATCCAAGAACTCCAGGAGGAGAATACACAGATCAGGAAATAGGAAAATTGGAAATTGGGATTCCCCGGGAAATGAAGAGGAAGGTGGAAGAAACTCATCATCAACAAGTACGGTCTGTTACCCTGGAATATCGAAACAGAGACGCCAATAACTTCTTGAGTGCGATTGCATACAATGTGAAATATTGAATGACCAACTGCAATGATGGTCAAACTTTACAATCATTATTTTGAACGATAGTTTTCCTGAAATCCATGGAAAATTTTGACAGAAAAGTGCTCCGCCTAACGAGTGCATTAAAAGTCCCATTCAACATTTACTCCATGTGCCTTTTCTCCTCTCGACATTGCTGTATTTCTACATTCTCTCCATCGACATTTTTGCCTTCGACTATACGTAGTTTCTTGTCGACATTTCTTCTTTCGACATTCCGAAGCGCACCGCCCAAACCCCTGCTCATGATGGTATCTCTCTTCTTCTCCATCCCCCTCTCCCCCGGGGGTGGGGGGACGCAGAGAGATATCATGAGCACACGACCAGGGAGCGAGGTTGGAAAGGCACAAAGATAGGCGGTTAAACGTGAAGGTCACGCCAGTTACATTTAACAACTCACTTTAGTAAAATGAGCCCATCAAGGAAATGTCACACGAGCCGCTACTAATTTTTTTTTTCTGAAAACGGAAGGACGAAAATTCAAATAAAAGGCGTGAATCGTACAGGTTAATGAATTTCTAGTTGCACATCTGCGCAGTGATATTTGGGTTGAATTCCGAATTTAATTGAACTAATTTTAATCTTTTTCAGATATCGAATGTGCTTTCATCATTTAGTGCTCAAATTCGTTTCCACCATTTCATAACATTTTTCTTCGTTTCATTTTCTTCGTTCGCGTGTTCCCGCCATTTCGCGTTTTTGTCCAGCATATCTCTCCTGATGATTGCGACCTTGCATCTGGCGACATTTGTAAGACAGGTCAATGGGAACTTCGAACCCCCCCAAACTTTAGGGCTGGTTGCGCCACTGACCTGGGCTGACCACTGCCATACCTCTTATAACGGTTGATGGTCTTGTAGACCATGTCTCGGGTGGCCTTCAGGTCCTTCAATTCCTTCATGATGTTCACTGGGCGGTTTCCAGCCTTGTACCTCTCCACAATGAGGTCGTAGATCTCCGGCATCCTGAGGCAGATTCGTGTCAATCCAACTTGTTTTGTTTACAATTTGCTAACCCTACCAGTAAAAGTTGTTCTAGGAACATAAAAAAACTAGTTACTCACCCTTACGCATCCATATTAAAAATAACCGATTGACGTCCCCACCCTGTAGAGTCTGGAAGTGGGTCTAAATCAGTGGTACACGACCTTTTCCTCCCAGAGGGCCAAATTGAGTCTTCGGCTCATATTCGAGGGATACGAAGGCCGCAGGCCCTCAATTATCAGCCAAAATAGGCCGTATTTAAATATGGATCTTTATAGAGACCAGAGGCATCCAAGAGGTCGCAAAAAGGTCTCCGCTGGTCGCGGATTGGGCATCACTGGTATAAATAATTGTATTTTTTCGTCCTCCTTGCTAGTCTTGGATAGAATGCGCACCAAAAATATTGTATGAGATATTCATGAAAGTAACTCTCGATTTAAAAATTGTGATAAATTATGTTCTTTTTGGATTAGAACAATCGTTTTGTGTCAAAATAATGAGAATTCAACGAGGTCTTATGGTGTCAATCATTCGTTTGTTAGCTGTCACCCTCCATGGTGCCGAAATATTATAGAATCTTTGACGCATCCACAAATAGGTTCATGGAATGAGGTGTGGAGGCCGAGGACGTAGGAAGTTACTTCCGAGGCATTCTCCTTCTACCACCACCATAACGGAGGACCTCCACACCTGAAGACACCTGCACACTAGACTTTATGGAGGTCTTCCGTTATACAAATTGATGCAGGAAGGAGAATGCCTTGGATGTCACTCCCCACATCCTCCGCCTCCGGACCTCATGCCGAGCAGCCATTTGCGCATTGTCTCATAGATTCAAATTCAGCACCACGGAATGTCGTAGCAAAAAAAAATTAAATTAAAAAAATCTGGCTGAATTATCTTTTTTTGGTGCGAAAATCATTGTTCTATTCCAAAAATTACAAAAGTTATTGCAATTTTAAAATAGGGAGTTACTTTCGAACCACCCTGTGTATATTTGGTCACAAGAGTCTGTATCTAAAGGGATTATAGCAAATCCCTCCTGGGCCTATTTACTGTAGCTTTTCAGATCTTCCTAAAAATGTAGAATCCTGATGATTAAGCTCAATTCTAAGAAATTCATGCTACAAATGCCATTATGTTCTCAGGATTACCATGAATTTAATGATCCTAGTGAGAAAATAATGCCAATTTTTGCTACTGAATAGTTCCTCTTCTCATCATTAATTGATCATGGAAATGTTAGTGCCTTAGTTGTAGCTTCCGAAACCATATGTTAAAGAACAGTAATGTAAACAATAATTATGGGACCATCGAACTCAATCTCATGCATGGCTTGTCAACCGCTACGGCAAAATAAGAAAGAAGATCGACAGGCACGCTTGGTTGTTGGACATATGGGTCACGTCATCGCATAATTGGATAAAGTTCGCAAAGCAAGTCCTAGGTGAGCCAGTGATGAGCCTGTTATGGGCTGTTCCGAGTGGTGGGTCAGGTTGCAGGAAAACTCCAACAACCTATCAGGGACGTAGCCAGGAATTATTTTCGGAGGATGTTTTGTCCTTCGGGCTCATGAGATGATGAAGTGGCCGAGGAAGGTGAGTTGTTGGGAGGAATGAAGAACACTTCAAAAGCCCTTTTGAGACTTCAACCCCACCCACCTCATGGTTCAAAATAGCCCCTTCTCTTCCCAAAATTTCACCTTTTTTGCCTGAAAAGAGGGTGAAAATACAGGTCAGAGACCAACCTTAAATTAGTCATAATTTAGTGGGTGAGAACTACTCCTGAATCATGGTTTACTACTGGAAGTAAAAAAACTGGTGGAGCTATGGAAGCAAAATGGGGGGCACTGTATTGATTAAAAGTGTTTTCAAAAGGTGAAATAGGAGTACAAGTCTGAACTTCAGTTGTAGAAACTTTATGTGAAACTTTTCATACACCCACCCACTTCCATTTTCCTCGTTTCATGAAATCTTGCTTCATTTCGGGGGGTGTCCAGACACCCAGGACACCCCCCCCCCCCTCCTTGCTACGTCCTTGCAACCTAGCAAGCGGTGGCGTAGCTATCAATTGTGCAGGCGGTGCACCCCACCCCGGACCCCACGGGCCGGAAGGACCCAGGCACCGAGCTTCGACAGGGGGAGGGAGGCTTTAGTTAGTTGACTGAGAGCCACTTTGGCATGGGAATGAAGTGAGTGCCGGGAACGGAAAAGGAAGATCACATTGAAGCAAAGAAATTCTACGCGACACTGCACAGACATCTCGCAACTGGATCGTAGGATTAAATGAAGTGGAGCCACTTTCAATGCTATTCACCTTTCCACACTGACTTCAGCTAGCAGTGACAGTGGCAACTACGGAGCGCTCCTTTTCGAAACTCAAAATTTCAAGAATCATTTGAGAAGTATGACGCAAGAACGACTCAGTCTCGCTCTTTTTTTCTAGGGCTGTCAATATAGATCGATAGGTCTCTTTTTTCTCACAGGAAGGGCAAATGTATTGGGAGCTACCGCCTAGTCTCTGGAGGGTTTTCCATTTCCAGCTTCCAGATCTTAAATAAGCTAACTGCATCCTGGTGAACTTATTAGGGGCGCCTAGAATATAGTCCGTTTGCTGTAATACCTCCTCCATTTGACAATATGATTCCAATGATGCCATGGTTCTACATTTGGAGAGTTGGATTTGGGCATCCATGTCTCTTGTTCGCTGCCTGAAGGCCCGGAAAAACCATTCTCCTCCCGGTCCATATTTCCATACATACATAAAACCTGTCTCCTGTAAGATATTTCTGATCATCATACCCCACGTAGCTCCTCTCCCCATCTGTCCCCATGAGTACTGGAGGTCCAGACATCGTTTGACTAATGAGCTGTCTGAGGTTATGATTCGAATCCAGTACCTGACGATGTTTTGTTTCACGATCATTTCCAGTGATGTTCTCCTCAGCTCAAGAAGTATCATTGCTTCCGGTGCATTGCGAGGCAGACCTAACAGCCGTTTCAAATGTTGTGATTGAACCGTCTCCAATTTCTTGGGTCGGCCTGGGCCATAGAGAGTTTGGCCCCAGAGCTCAGAACCGTACATCAGCACTGAAAGGATACATACCTGAAACAGGTGTAGGAAAAGTTCGGGAGGCATATCCTTCAGCGCTCTCATAGCAGGTTGGGCTCTGAAAGTCGCTCTTCTCGCCAGCAATAGTCTTTGGTTCAGTGCCTCATTCCAGCCACCAGATTGTGCGAACATGATACCCAAATAGTTGAAGTTGGCGACTACCTCAACTTCTTTACCATCGTACTTCCAGTTTTCCGTCCTCTGTCTTCTTCGTCCTTTGCTGAATATCTATGTTTTGTTTCACGATCATTTCCAGTGATGTTCTCCTCAGCTCAAGAAGTATCATTGCTTCCGGTGCATTGCGAGGCAGACCCAACAGCCATTTCAAATGTTGTGATTGAACCATCTCCAATTTCTGGGTCGGCCCGAGCCATAGAGAGTTTGGCCTCAGAGGTCAGAACCATACATCAGCACTGAAAGGATACATACCTCAAACAGGTGTAGGAGAAGTTCGGGAGGCATATCCTTATTTATGAAAATGACTGTCAGCTATGCGTGGGTGTTTTTCTTTTTGACTGGCAGACCTCTGGGACGTGATATTTTAGTGGACCTTACCTTGGGCGTTGCGGTATATCGGTATTTTCATCATACCGCAGTTTTCGGTTCTCGTGATATCATACCGACCCTTTCTGACATTTTTCGATATTATCGCCACGGTATTGAAACTGTGGAATACCGCCCATGTTCATACCGTCACCACGATATGGAAACCGTAGGACACCGCCTATACTCCTGCCCAGTCAAAAATATTTAATCGGACCATCGATGGCTTTTCGTCGCGTCTATAAGCCGTAGTTGGGCCATCACTGGCAAATGGTTGCCTTACGGTTGTTTTAAGCCGGCTTGTGGAAATGAGAAAATGAGAAAATGTGAATGTCAATGTGAATGTCAATGAGAAAAACCGCAGATGTGTCGATCATAAGCCGGCTTTTCACAATGGTGAAAAGATACAGGAAAGAATGGCACATAAACTGCTTCTTCAGCATCATGCATCAATTTGCCCCTGACATGCTCCTTCATCTGGGAGAAATGAAGGATCGGTACTTTATGCAGGCACACTCCTATCACCAAGAGCTGAACATATCCCAAGCCTTTCCGGATGCTAAGGCATCCAGAAGCGGAATTTCGTGGGAATTCAAGGGTATCTGTTCTCCCATTGGAGGTCAGGCGCTCCTTATGCGTAATAAGACTTTTCAATGTCTTGAAGTGGAGAAAAGAAAGTCTCGTGGCCTATCGTGGAAAGTAGACCCGCATTGCCACAAACCTTGGCCCAACAATGGCCCCTTCATGGCAACGTCGATCGTCGGCCTCGGCAGGCATGCTTGGCCCATTCCTGGGTCTTGCTTGGCTACCCATTTTTCGGTACTTCATTGATGGAGAACATAACCCATTCATGGCTATAGGCTGGTTTCCCATTGATGGCGTAACATTGGCAAAAGACGCAGGCCCAATTAAGGCTTAGTACACTTGAATGATGACTTAGCTCAGCTCAAGTGCATTGTGTATCATTATTAAAGAAGAGTAAGTGTGCAATATCTGGCACGTGCGATAAATATATATGACATCTTGGGCCTTGGGCCCAGTGAAGATCGGTTATCTGGGGAAGGATCCTCCCACGGACCCACGGGACCGGAATTTCCTGGTTTATTCCAGGGCTAGGTTACATCTTCAGAGAAATGTGTCAAGGAATTCAATTGTCTTCCTCTGAGATCTGATCTGGTGCTGGGACAAAATGTTGCCGGGAGAAAATGTCGCGTAAAAAATTTGTTGACAAATGTAAACGAGATATATTATCGCTTGACAAAGTATTCGGCTTACGTAATTAGATATGCATGATAGTGCTGACGATCATGTTGGAATCGTGTGTAGAGGTCAAGAAATGGACCCAAGGGTGGCCCGCTAGCATTTCAGAAGAACCTTGTAAACGAACATGCCGCTAACGTGATAACCATCTATAGACAATAGACCATTGAAACCATTTCAGGAAGCCTATACATTCCCACGCCTCTTACTTTCGGCGAGTTATTTGGAAGAGGAATTTGAATATTTTTCCATGAAGGGTTGATTTTGACATTTCTTGGTGAGGGGGAGGGAAGCAACCCAAGGACAAAGATTAATTTTCCTCTTTATCCGCCCCCTTACTTGTCCTCCTTACCCCATATCCTCTGTTTTTAAAATGCCTAATGAATGAGACTCCTACTCCCCCCGCTGAGATGCCCCTAAGCTAAAGTTGCCATTCAAAATAGATAAAGAAACCAAATAGCAGTGCCGCTATGACGGACGGAGAGCCGCACCCCGATTTCCCATTCCATAATGGAATCAATACCACCGTCTGTTGGGTTCGCCCTTCCGCCTTGCTCAGAGGCTGCAGAAAGAGCAACATTTCCGTGCAGTAAAAAATCGGCTGTGTGAGATGGGATGATCACCTCCGAAGAATAGGAAGAAGTATCAAGGAATAAATGAGGCTCTCAGCACAATGGTAGCTGACCTTTACTGATCGGGATGTTGTACAATTTTTGTGTGACGTTGGACGCGTCGTCAACAATAACGTCCTGTGATTGGACTTCATCTGTCATGTGATTTCCCCATTTTTGACTTCTTATTTGTGAATATCATAATGTGATTTCTTATTTTGAATGAATAATATTAGCTTGTACTTGGTACTCAGCTTTTTCCTGAAGGAAACTTCCTCTCCATGCCTATCCCAGTTCAACCTCCAGCCATATGCGTATAAATTTTGTCTGCTCACGCTGAGATCTATATGAGAAATCATAGGGAACTGTGTCAAAGGGACAGGGGACTCATTTCAGCAGAATCCGAGGAGTGACTCCCCACTGCGACCACATTGGCTCATCTTCGGCGGTGAGTTGGCCGGCCAATCATTCCCCGGAGATGAGCCGACTTCTCTATCTATGGCCCAACGATAGACCAAGGAAAATGTTCGACTGAGTACCGCTGCCACGGCGCCATGCCGAGATCCATTCCTAAATTTAAAAAAATTCCTTTCAACCATCTTCATCCACTCCCACCGCTTGGGGAAAACCGAAAACCTTTCTGGACAATTTTAATCCATCCATTTGGACTGAAACGAAGAAATCTCGCTTTCAATCGAAAGTCATAACACGTGATGGCGTGGAGCTAGTCGCACATTCAATAGAAAAACTCACTTTTACTGAAGCAGCCACCTTCCCCCCCTCCCGCTCCGTGTATATAGGTATGTATATAACAAACCTTTACATATTGATATTTCGTACGATTTTTATTTTTCAGTTCCCGGCCGTTTGTCCATTCAAGTGGATGATGAAAAGTTTCTCTCCAACGAATTTTTCGGTTTTACGGTCATTTTTTCGTCCGAAGAAACAAAACCGTTCCGTATTACGAAGTTTAAATCCGCGGCACGTGTCAGAGGGATTTTCTTTCGCGAATTCCTGGAAAACTAATCTGCATTTAACACGTTCAGCCCACTCCACTCCACGCGGGAAGTGGAGGAGCTCTGCCTGTCAGTTTTAATCTTCTCCGGATCTCAGGGATAAGGGCAAGGCCGAGTCCGGAATTCTGATAGATCAAACGATCGAGGCCTTCGACTCTCTTCAGCTATTGGGTTGTTAAGAAAATCTTTGGAGTTTTTTTGTTTTTGTTCATTCTTTATTCATCATGAAAACAAGATCAATCCACAATGTAAGCACCATCGTTGCCCACAACCTTCCTCCACCTTTTGGGCAGGGAGTGGATGCCCTCCCTGTAGAACTCCAGGGGCTTGGCCTCGAAGAAGTGCTTGAGGTCAGTTTCGAGCGCCTTCTGGTCATCCAAGTGCTTTCCCTGCAGGTGGTTCTGGAGGGAGCGGAAGAGGTGGTAGTCTGAGGGGGCCAAGTCGTGGGAGTACGGTGGGTGGGGCAGGACTTCCCACCCCAGCTCAAGGAGCTTGAGGCGGGTCGACTTCGCAGTATGGGGTCGCGCGTTGTCGTGAAGGAAGAAGATTTTGTCGTGCTGTGGTCGCGTCGCTTCGAGTTTCAGCTTCAAACGCTGCAGCTGGACGCAGTAGTAGTCGGCGGTGATGGTGGTGTTGGGCGGCAGCAGTTCCCAATGCACGATGCCGAGGACGTCCCACCACACTCTCAACATCACCTTCCGCGGGTGCAGGTCAGGTTTTGGCTCTGGCTGTGCCTCTTTGGCAGCGTCGAGCCACTGGTGCTTCTGGGTATGATAATGTAGAGACACCACTTTTCATCTCCAGTGTGGGGCACGCAACTTCCCATCTTGAGAACCTTGCCGATAGAGTGGATATGATTGTCGATGGCAGCGTTGGAGCAGTGGAGGGTGGTGGCCAGACTGCGCGTGGTTGCTCTCGGGTCGGCCTCCACCAGGCTGCGCAGAGCGTCCAAGTCCACCTCGGAGGGACGTCCCGATCTGGGTCGGTCCTCGAGACTCCTGTCGCTGGAGCGGAAGCGCTTGTATCAGCAATGGCAGGTGTTGAGGGAGGGGGTGTCGCGGCCTTCCGTCTGGCACAGATGACGGTACGCCTGAGTAGAGGAGACGCCCAGGTCGAAGTCGAAGAGCAGGCAGTGCCGGATGTGCACGCGTTTCTCTTCCATTTTCTCAGTCCAGAGCGCACCGGAGATGGAATGAAAACTATGAGAGGGTGCATTAGTGATTCCTTTATATGCATGCTTAATTTCGAAAGCTTTCGAAAATGCCGAAGGGCATGGCCAAAATTCAAAAGGAACTCCAAAGACTTTCTTAACAACCCAATACTTTTGAGTCCAAGGACGAAAGTGACGCACGCGATTTTTTATTGCACATACATAAAGACGCACTGCACTGATGTGCACGCCCATTTATGTATAGTATATACCCACATCTTTGAGGCTGTATTTTTTTGCAATAAGACTCGCTCTCAGACTTTCGCATTTTTCCATTATTGGACGACGCTTTGGGTAATAAATGACATTTTGTTTAAGAGGCCTATCTTTTTCCAGCCAAATGTGGGGAATTCCTTGTAACGAATTCGAGAATTCGTTACGAGGAATATATATAAAGCGAAACGAATAGATATAAATATATCTAATATTAATATAAATGTATTTATATTTATAATTTGTATATCATCTTTTAATATCTGTTTGCCAAAGTTAGCGTAAGATAATGCAGTATCCTATGTAAATCATGTTCTGTCGTCTGTTATATGCTCATGAGTTTGCGATGTCTCACTTCGCGACTCATCAAAAAGCAAGATTGTGCCCCGGTATGAGCAGTTCTAGTTCAGTCGATTCCGGCGAGAACTTCGATGAGAAGCCGTTCACCGAATGACACGCGCTGCATGCCCTCCCCCGTCTTTTGTTCTGGGATGAATTATGCCAGGGCATGCTTGGCGGTCGTGAAACGGGATTGTCAGTGGAAAGAAAGGGATCTGGTTGCCATTAGGAGTGTTTCACCGCATATGCATTATCACCTGCACTTGAAGTGAAGTTCTCTTTCAGCCATAAACGCAAGAGCTTTCTCGAGAGTAGCAGGAGAGAGGGGGGGGGGGGGGGGGAAGCTACCAGAACTCGATCCTCTAGTCGGAGATACGCATGTATGTATCTAACGGGGGAAAGGGTACCCTTAGTTCCCACACCCAGAAAAGAAGGGTTGCGTTTGCCATCCCTGTCCCCTCTCCCAACGCCGCTTGTTTTCAGTTCGTTAATTGGCGGAAACGTAGTACGGAGAAAAAATAACACCGCAAGCAAGCAATTTCCGAGGAAGCGCCAAGAGACAGTCGGTCAAGAAGGCGACCTTTTGGCCTCATATCTGGCCATTGACCCCTATGTAATTGAAGTCGAGCGGGCGGGGGCAGGGAATGAAAGTGTCGCAACAACGTGATGCCTGTCCTTTGAAGGTTCTACGTCACGATTAAGCCCCCATGTAGGGCACATGTCTCACCCGAGTGCAGCGCACTGCGCATGCTTCGATCGGATGGGGCGGGCGGATGCAAGTTTTCTCCCCGTGGATGCCATGTGGGGGACTAGAACTGCCTGTGCTTTCCTGCGCTGAGTTACTTCTGTCTTCCACCTTGACCTCGTGCTCGTCATCTCAGGTGAGAATTGGTCTGCATTGCCCGACCGATGTGTCTTGGTTCACTAGTCATAATCAAATGTTTAGAACGGAGTAAGCCTAGGACCCAGGGTTCGTTAAGTGAAAGAGGAGGAATTATGTATCGGGCTTTTGCCCGATCGACAATTCCCCTCTGTTAATACGCATACTACATACTACATTTAGGGGTCATGTCTCGAAAGAATGGCCATTTAAAGGGTGTCATGTTGGCTCCACAGGAAAGCCGATGGTCTTCTTTCGTGACTTTCCATAAAAGAACCATGACTTTTTCCCTCTTTAAAATTTTCCTCAGGTTTCATCTATGATTTTTAAATGGGAACAATGAGATCCATAATGTCATAAAATAATGCCATAAAGAGTAGTTGATGCCTGCGAACAAAAGTTTCCATGAAAATGCAATGGGTTCTCACCAGTTCGGAGCAGAGAAACGGGAGGTGGGATTAGAGACGGTTTCAACGCTATCATAGGAAAATGTATACGATGAGGTAGGTTTGATAAATTTATACTTTGCCAAGACATGTCATCAAACATGGAAAGTGCTGCTCCGGTTAGTGCGCAAAGTACGATTAGAAATTGGATCCTTAAAAACCGGATATGTCGGGACACTTGGAGTGCCGCTTCAGTGGCAATTAGAATAGGGAAAGTCGCTGAAGAACGCACGTGTTTTTAATCGGACTAATAGGCTTTCGCCACATTTTCACAAAAGAAAATCCTTATTGGAGGCCTAGGCATTTTCAAAACACGACGTTGAAAAATTCAAAGGATTTTTTAATCTATATCCTTCAAAATTGCCGACCCGCTCTTCCTCGGGAGCAAGTCGGCAATGCGTATTGAAAGAATTCCCGCTATCGTGTGCGGCGGTCTTGGTCTTTTCTCAGGACTAATATATGCATCGAGAACAGAGCGGTGGTCTCTGGGCGTGGAGCTAGCCTCGCAACACGCACCATGATTTACGATACAGATACGAGAAACTCTTTGAGGGGACGTTTGAGGAACTGTTGGTGGATAGATAGGAGGCGTCCGTTATCGCACGCTGTTCCAATGCCCACCATGATTAATTAATTGTTTTCGTGACTGTGAGGCCCCCTCCCACTCCTTCCCGGTGGTCTAATATGCCCTCGGATTGGTAGGAAAAATTAATTTTAAAAAATCAGGTGAAAAAAAATCTCTGATACTTAATCTCAAATCGAACTCTTGCGTATGATTGGATTCCCCCTGGCATGAAAAAAATTGTCTGGCCGAGAGCCTGGAGAGTGATGCTGGCACAAACCTATGGATTTGTGCGTGCCATCGCTCCGCGCCCAAATGGGTGAAAGTGGGAGACTGGAAAGGAACAGTGCCAAAAGTCGGCAAGGAAGAAATTCAAGGCATCAGAAACCTTTTTGAACTCGTAGCGCACGAGTCATTCTTATTCATGCTATTTAGTTATGGTTACATATGCTATATACGACTATGCTCTCAGGTTACAGTTTTATCAAACCGAAATACCTCAATAGGCCATAATGTAGCATACTCAACTTGTAGCAATGCAATTCCAGCAGTATTGCTGGTTGCTATTTTAGCTTCATTATGAGACGCGAATCGTAACAATTTTCTTTGGTCTCAGCACACCAACAGCGTGTTAGTGTGTTTTCTTTAGCTCTCTCGGCAAAATCCATTTTACAACGTCGTCTCAGCTGCAACATTCGGTATATATGACATCTCCAGGGGCATTGCACTTTCGTTGTCACGTACACAACGGGAATAAAGTCCTAGGAAATCAAACTCAAAGCATGCCTATTGCTGAGGCAAGTACGACGTATGGCACTTTTTAAACGAAAAAGTACGGATTCTAGGCAAAGGAGTGATCCGATTGGCAATTACTTTATCTTGTCTCGGTCAAGTAAACATATTTCCATCAGTCATCGTTTTTGTGCGATTCAAAAGGCTAAGAATCTCTAATTATATTGAGAATGCCATAACCCGACCGATTCCCGAGAGGATCGCGGAGGGATTTCCGCCTGAGTGCCGTTAATAGCTTTCCTCTTCTTCGAGATTCCCCCCGAGAGCCATGCTCTTGACGCATCATTCCGAGCAAAAATCGACCTGTTCAGCCTGCGACATCAATTGTAGGTAGAGGGCGCGTGCGATTTTAGCTCGGGTCGTGGCTCAGGGTTTGAGGTTTGAGTTAGGGCTATCGAAGAGCTCCGATTGACACTCCAAGTCGAGGTCGCCGGGTAAAAATATCTCCTGACACCCCCTAGGACCTGCCCGAAATCTTGCGTTAAGGTCCGAGGCGTAATTGAGTGTATCGAGTGCTTCCAATCGGGGCACAGCTCTCATAGTATTCCTTTCCAAGAAAAAGCTCTCCACTTCCTCTTTCAATTCGAGTGGTTTAGTCTACGTATTCTCACTTGATTGCTCGTTATGTCGTACCGTAATTGCAGCAATTTTCGTGTAATTGGAAAGCTAACCGTATCGTTTTTCAAGAATATCCAATTTCCCATCATTGCGGAATGGGACGATGAACAGAGGGGAAGGGAATTATCAGTTGAAGTGGGTACAGTAAGCGAGGTGGCGTTTCTTAAGGAGTAAGGACGATTTCTTTGGAAATTCCATGGTTTCGCGCTGGACAAGAGAGTGACACTCGATTTCATAGTTCGTTCTCTGTGCTGTTTGATCCCTAGAGAGAGACCACAGATATATCAATCATAATTACGTGATTCAAAACCCATAGTGCTCTCAGACATTTTAATTGAAAAAGAATACTAGTTCCCATCGCGACGACCCAAGCCAAGGCAAATCGAACACACTCGTGTTCTCTTGATCTAGATCAGATCCCCTGAGGCAAATAAAAGAGAAAGGAAGCGAAAAGAGCCGAGGGAGGAGAGCTCTCTATTGGATACCAAGCATGTAGGAGGAAAGAGGGAAATAAAATGAGGATCTCAAGTTAGTGGAGATCCCTGAGAGCTTGAAGGAGAAATATTCTGCTTGTTTCTCTGGGCCAGGGATAGCCCCACTCTCCCTGGCGCCTTTCATTCTACCTTTCTTCTTGTCCTTCATTAAATTAACCTAAGAGGTATCGTGCTTGTTACAAGTGCAATACTCTGGTCTCTCTCGAGACGAAAGCCATGTCATCAGAGATCAGTTTCTTTATACGATAGATTCGTAAACAAAAAAGCGTCTCTCATAGAAGGAAGCGTGCAATGAAATTTTCATCGGCCGCCCTCATCGACGATCTCGTATAATGTTATGTATTCGTCCCTGGGGAAGCTTTCTCGTGATGGATCGGGTCTGATGTGTCCGAAGTTTTTATAGTTGAGGCGCTTTTTTTCTCTTCAGAGAGGGGAAGCATAAAAAATTGAACTCTGGCTGACATCGCCTGACAAAAAAGGCAAGGATTTGATGAAATATTCATTCGAAGGAGAAATTTCAGCTTGGCTGCCGCATGGATTCATGTAAGACAGTGGTGCGCAACCTTTTCGCCCTGGAGGGCCAAATTGAGACCGAGCCGAAATAGGCCGCATACAAATACGGACCTTTGGAGACCGGAGGCATTCAAAGGGCCGCAAAAAAGGTCTCCGCAGGTTGTGCATCACTGATGTAAGATATTCAGAGCACGATGATAACCGTGGAAGTCCGATCATGATGGATGAGGCTCATTCCTGTTATACAACATTAATGGGCATGTATGGTCAACGACTTAGGCATGTAGCACTACCAGGTCGAAGGGATGATGCGATCATGTCAAAGCACGTGATTTCAAGGCAATCATGCTATAAGAGGGCCCTTATCTCCGATGCGTGAGGAATTCAGGGACTACTCTTCAGAGCAGGCTTCAACCTTTACACCTAAAATTCACTCATCCTGCCTGGTTGAAGCACGGGACAGAGATAAGGTGATTGAATTAAGGTTGAAGGCAAAGCTTTTGCACACGTGCACCGAACGGTCGCTTGATGAAGGTACGGTGTTGTACTGAAATGAAGCCAGTCACCCACGTATGCGGCTTTTTTTTGTTGCAGGCTGTCAGACTCTCTTAGAAATGGAGGGAGAAGTGAGATATTGAAGGGAGGGGGAAGATCAATAGGAACGGTGTCCTGGAAACCCACATGTGGCGAAACCCAGAAAAAAATATAATGTCGTGGCAGCTGCGGGAAAATAAACTCTTGCGATTTCCATCGTCGTCGTAATCATCCTCTCCAACGCCCCATTAAGACAAACGAGCGACAGGAAAGACCCTCTCGATGTACTATTTTTGTTCTCTAAAAACGTACTTCTAAGATAGGCCAATGCATCATTCTACCACAAGATGAGACTGACGTCAATATCATCGCGATGGCAACAGTTCAATCATGGTGCACTTAGGAGGGAGTCATTTAGGGTTTAGTTTCTCTTCGAGATACCGGGAGGAGCTTCCTACCGGGAAAAGGAAGTATACCCCATTAGCCACGCTTCGGAACGGGACAATTCTCGCCCCCTCGCCCCGCAGGAGGCACGAGGGGAATGTCATCCGAGCATTGCGAAGAACTGAAGCCCTTACCTCCCAAGGAACAATTTTCCCTGCTGCGGAAAATAATTGCAGGGCGGGCTGCACTGGGCCGTCCTCGTCAGAGGGTCCAGCCCATACGAACTCCTATGCTCGGCTTTCACCGTGATAATTTCTGTCAAGCAGATAGTGGCAGATGGCCCAGCAGACAGCAGATAGTGGCATTCGTTCAGATTCACTTGTGGAAGAATACCAACACCATAACCTCTCCCTCTTTGCATGCCCCTTGGTACCATTTGAGACAAAAACGCGTTCGATCCAGGCCGCACCTGGGTAAAGAAAGCGGTGACCTACTCTTTTCTAACTCGGACAATCTTTAACAATCTTTTACTTATGAACAGCATCCCAGTCTCTTCTCTGGATAAATGCGAATAATGTGTAAGGTTTTGTTAATATTTTTTGCCAATCTTTTAATGCACGAGGTTAAAGGACGTTTCACCCTTTGCGTGTCATGCGTCCTTTACGTAAATACTTGGGCAGGTAGACAGACGCACGCGTGCACACGTATGTCCACGTACATCCGAGGATTTTCGCAAAAATACGAAACGTATATCCTTCTGAGAAAGTGCATGGAGTGAATCCCGGGATACACTTTACGCTCTCTCATCCAATCGGGTGAATACAGGCGAGAGCCGACTCGGTTCACTTTTGGGGGTCCAGATTATGACGGTTCGATGAGTTTTTGTCAAACGAATATTCCTCGTCGTTAGCAGAATCGGTCGAGAATCGGATTCCCGACGTGTTCGTACGAAGTCGTAAGAAAAACTGAACTCGTTTCTGTCGAAGATCATTGGACTCGACGCCACGAATTTTCTGTCCTTCAGATGCGTCGATAACCGAGACCGGCGAACTCCACCGCAGCCGTTCGTGCGGTTTGAGCACAGACGAGTTCGATCGGATCTGCGAATCGGCCGCAAAGAGGTGCAGTTTTCTGTCCGTAAGTCCGTACAAAAGAGACGCGGGTATGCGAGAAAAAAAAAATTCAACATGCTGTCGAAAACTAAATGAGCATAACTCTAATGGGCTCGTCTTCCGGTTCGGATAGGAACCGATGGATCGAGATCGTCGAGAGACCGAACGAACGCGGAAATCCAATTCTCGTTAGCAGTCTTGTCGTTTACGGAGTCTTCGAATAGGATCGTGTTGGGTCTGGACTGAACCCGGCGATGTCGACGGTATCGTTGTTCGAAAATAAAAGCGCGAATTCCGGATCGGTCTGGTTTGACCTCTCGCACATCTCCGTGACATCGTGCTCTTTGTAGGCAATCCCATAATGGGGAGGCCTGGAACCTGAGCCCCACTCAGGAAATTGGGGATCCGCGCACACGAAAGAAAACAGCTTTGGCCAGACGTCATTATGCCTATGAAGCTCTTCGGGGAACAATAAGGCTCCCTGCGCCGTGGCTGCCTTCCATCATGTTCCCATCAGCAAGAAAACCGGGGAGGCAAATTGCAGGGAGGCAAATATCGGAAAATCCATCGAAGTGAATGGATTCTAGTTGCCGTGATGGCTTTTAAATGCGGAATGGCCTTCTCGTTACGCGTCGTCTGAGGTTCTGTTTCTTTGCTCGGTTGTTGGCGGCTCTGATCCATTTCGCTTCTGCGTTCGTCTGCGGTGATAACTACGCCAAGTGCGTCG
The DNA here is from genome assembly GCA_905338385.1 of Darwinula stevensoni. NCBI lineage: Eukaryota > Metazoa > Arthropoda > Ostracoda > Podocopida > Darwinulidae > Darwinula > Darwinula stevensoni. Next base: position 11,418 of record CAJPEV010003456.1, on the reverse strand, counting down.
GCATCGATGCGAAACATGGCGGCCAGAAAGAAGAAAATGAGTCAGCTCCGGTCCCGAGTCTGGGGATCCGCTGCAATATTATCATGACGCATTCGATTTTCCTCGAATTGGTTGACAGCGTGGCTATGAGTTCTGCTAACGCGAGTTGCTACTGACAACCAGAGGTTGTCAGTGGCAACTCAGAAATCCGATATAAGTCCGTCTTGGTCCTTCTTGTTCCGTTTCAGAGCGATCGGATTTCTTTCGAGCGATCGAGATCGCATACCCCTTACTATTTTACTTCGAAATATCTGTTTAATTATTATTTTTTAACTTTCATATCTCTCTCAACTTTCTTTTCCTGTTGACTAGAAGCTGAACAGAGTTGATGGAACACCCTTCGGAAAGTAGCAGACAAAAGGAGCAGAAGGAAAAAGTCTGCAATGCGGTTGTCTCCTAATTGCCAGTCTCAGCTTACAGTAAAGTGACGAGAAAGTCGATCTGTCGGCGTTTTTTTGTTTCTGTTAAAACTGGAACGCCCCCTTTTTTTTACGAGTTCACATTTTATGGTCTACAAAGTTCAAGTCCATTCGAAATCGACAAAATTCGAATATTTAATTTTAGTTTTTGCGAGGCTGCGAACAAAAGCAAAATTGTTGCGGTGGCGTCAGTCAATGCGATGTTACGATAATGACGTCCGTGCGACTGTTTACCTTGTTAATGAAATATATAGTCAACGCCTTCTATGATGAGACCGATAATCGATATACCCCGCCACGCCGCAAGGACTTGCATATGACGAGGGGAGGTCTGTGTTTCTTCCAGTTTCTATAGCGTCCTCATTTGGAAGACGGAAAGTGGCGTGCATGTGTCTGTCGGATACGCAGTCCCTGATTTATTAAGTAAGCACTTTTTTTTTTTTAATCCCCAGCAAGGTGGAAGTTCCGAACATATGCAAATATCCCTCGTATGTACAGTGTATTACTCGTACCGCATCTGCTAAATTATGCGCATGGGTGGTCCACGTGACTCCATCGACCCCTTGAAGCGGATACTAGAAGGGGTTTTTCATTCAAATTTCGTCCCATTGTTCAGATTATGTTATTAAAAATAATTTATCTCTTTCTGGCGAGGACACCTGACACATGTGGTCCGCGTCGATTTGCCTCTCACCATGATCGGAATTAGGGTTCTCACCTGGTTAACCAACCGAACTATCTTAACTGGTTTCTTTAAATAGATTTCGATTAACAGCTTTCATACACCGCCCCCCTGCCGGTTTTATCCAGGAAAAAAATGGGTGCATCTCCCTGACGTGAGAAAGGAAACTCTTTCAACCGTAACAGATGGAGGCGAGAAAAAAGGGAGTAGGACATGCGGGCCCTTTTTTTCCATTTCCTCTTGGTTCTCCTGTGGTTCCTTCCATTCCTTTTTTTCGCGTCCCCCTTTTTGCGCTACATTTGCTCCTGCCTTTAGCTCCATGCTGATGTAGTCCATTTTCAAAATCGATTCTTTCCTGTCTTACTCCGAGGCAGTGGCGGAGCGTCAGGGTTGGGGGGGGGGAGGCATGTGACACCCCCATTCACACTTTATCAATCCACGCTACGACTGTGCTTACATCTCTATCTTTCAAGGACTCTGGAAAAGAGATATTTTTTATTTATCTTTAGACAAAAGTCCTAAATAGTGGGGGACGTGTACGGGTAAGGGTAAAACATGAAGAAATTCGGTACCTGCCTCTACGGAGTTTCCCCTGTGCTTCATTCAGTTAACCTTGGTTGGCCGATAATTTTTCGTCAGTTAGCGGTCGGTATTTGGTTACCGGCTAATGTGTTAGGAAATTGCGAGTCTCAATCGAAAACAAATCTGGATTTTTTTTATTCATCAGACGACAATTTTTATCATCTTCAGGCTCATAGAAGTGCTAATTGTGCTTTACTTCAATCTTAGAACTTCGACGTACAAAACTCCCCAGCCTCAATCTCTCAAGGCGCAGGAACAATGGCCACCCTTAAACCATCCTAATTTTTTGCCTAATTTTTTGTCTATTTCTTCATTGACTTTTACTAGGGTATCAAAAAACCACTTGAGGTCAAGAATGTATGGAGAGAAATCGAAAGAATCCTAACAAACAATACATTTTGGCCACACATTTCGTAGACTCAATGCCATATCCCAAGACATCCGTACATCTAAGACTAATGGCGATACCGAACGCGTCCAGGAACTGTTTCATCTCTCCTTGTACATGGTGATGTAGCTGTCAAGAGCGAATGTCAAGACTTTTCTCCTTTCGTGCCTGTGGAGTATGAAAGAGGGAGCTTGAAAGTGCCTACTTATGTAAATGCTATGCCTCACTTGACCACGATCATGATGAGCTCAAGGAGGTTGTAGGGGATCTTGCGAGGGATGAGTCTCCGGAGGACCCCTGCCGGATTTGTATTCTCTGTCCGCTGAACTCCCGTGACGGGCGGGAGTGTCAGCTGTGCAGGATGCGCGTTCTCCAGGCGAGCTCCACTCGTTTCCGATTTGGTAGGGATTTTTTCCATCTTTATTCCAGTTCTGGTCCCGAATGATCTTCCTTCGACAGGAGGGATTCCTCCTCGAAAATTACTTCTTGATGAAGATGGAGGGCGACCCCAGTGCAGATAGTAGCGCAGTAGTTTGAGTCATTTCTCTTCGTTTTATGTGGCAGCAGCCCACTCTGAGAAGATTGAAATGTAGGTAGCTGGGATGCTAGACGATTTTCGGTCTGGAAGTAAATCGAATCACGGATCTTGTTGATTCGACAATTATATCTGAAGTTCTCGGCCGCCAGGATTTTTTTTATTACCAAAACTAATTGGGCAAATATTGCTCGATTCGTGCAGAAGCCAATGAAAATCATGGAACGTCGTCTTCGTTATGTTCTCTTCCTCTTCCGCAATCATCTTCCTCGTCGTCGAACTTCTCATCGGGCCGTTCCAAAGGAACTTCAGGTAAATATAGCCATCGACGCATTACTGTGTGAACTCCAGCTGGTGAGAAATTTTCTTCGAGATGAATTTTCGGCAGTGCAAATGCGAATCTTCACGTGAAGTCACCAGATGTGGAAAGTAAGGCGAAGAGACACTGAAATAATTTCTAATACGGCGTCACCAAATGAAAATGGCCGAATTTACGTCACCTTTTCCGCCCTGAATGCTTCTTGAGATAAGGGTGAGGCGGAAAGCAGTTCATATCTTTAAGTAAAGCTGGTGAGTGGGAAGGAAGAGGATAAGAGAAGGAAGAGGATAACGAGGACTTGTGAATCCTTTTCTGGGTCCCTTTACGGGAAACTCTGAGAATCCTTTCTGCTGTATGTCAAGCATTAAGTCAAGCGCAAATGATGTTTCCTGTGCCGTTGCGAGGATCATTTCAAAAGCTTCCGGAGTTGAGAGTTACACTTGGAAATGTTTTTCTTCATGGGATAGTTGAAGAAGTATGTTGAGACTGTTCGAAAATTGCTATTTGAAAATTGCAGAATCTTGCAGAAATGCACCATCCTCCCAAAAATAATAAGGGAATAATAATAAGGGAATTGAGCGATCTCGATCAAATTTGGTGCACAAACTCGTAGCGCTGTCATTAAATCGGCGTAGGTAGGATGAATACTCACCGAGATAGTATGCTAAATACTCATCGGGAACTCTTAATGATGCGTAAGAAAATCGAGCAAAGTTTCGAGTCATAGGATGAGGCCAAGCGGAGAAAACTCGGCGAACGCCCAAGGAACAGAGGAAGACGGTAGCGTCGCCGATGTTGCCGGTTTCCTTTTTCTCTCAAGCCGCTTCGCGATCGGATCATCGTTGGGTGTCTTAACTGCAGAGCCGTGCCGAGATGAACATGATTTTACTAATTTTTTTACGAGCGTTTGATTGATGTGCGTTAATTGGTATGTTTAGACTGATGCGTGAATAACACAGCCTGAGCTGATCAAACTATCGAGCGAGTCGGTAAAATTGCTTGCGGATTGCCTATGATTGACTTCACGGTTCGACCTTCAACTAGGTCCGACGACGGAGGGGCTTGAGGAAACCGAGATCAAGAGATCGAAATCAAAGAGTCGTTGTTGAAAAAAAAAAACAAAACAGGAAAATTCCTTTTGAAGCGGAGAATTCTGGTTGAACGAAGACATACAGGGAAATCCCTTCCACTTGATTCCATGAGCTTCTCGTTAATAAGGACCTCTGTCAAAGGATAAAGAAATGATAAATCCTTTCCGTAAGAAGATGAGACCCAGAAAGTGATACAGGAAGTAACCAGATATTACGTAGGAGGGAATTGGTTACACCGGAAAGGAGAAAAGCACGGGGAGAAGGAGCAGCGTGATAGGAGTCTCGTGTTCTTCCCGCGAAATTGGATTGGGAATAATTGGAACGGGCGGGATCGGGAATGCACCTTTGTATCGATCGAGATTGCTCGGAGGAGGGAAACGAGAAAAGGGAAGTGCTGGCAGGGAAAGATTTTAAATTAGATCCGGGAGGAATATGTCTGGGTATTGAAAATAAGAATCCCCTTCCAGGTGCAGGTGCGATTAAATTTGTTTATGACAGGCTGAGACTCTCGCAAGGAAACGAGCAAATGCCGAGTTTTAGCTGCAGGAATTTCTAACTGATAAGGAATCGAGAGGGAAGTGATTGAAACATTGAATCCCGTCCAGGAACAATGGGAGCGTGACCATAAATCAGAAAACTAATGCGGGAGTGGAAATGGGAATTTCTCAAGTTTTTCCTCTATATACGGGAGACGCAAAAAAAAAGGGGCGGGGGGAGAGAGCAAAAAAAAAAGGGCCTGGTTTTCTTTATTTTTTTTTCTCTTATGCCTGCTTCGGAAGAATTCCCTTTCCAGTGCCTGGAAGATACCTGCGTTTTATCTGTCGGCTGAGATCAGGGAAAGGGTATTTATTCATTTCGGATAATCGAAGCCGACATTTAGTAACAATCGGGAAGAAATCGGTCGATCGCCTGGTTCCCCAGGTGGCTGATTGCACCCCTACTAATTTCATTATTTCATGTTCATGGAAAGTCATGAAGCTCCCCCAAAAACATCTGAAAAATTTTCAGCGACCTGCGCGAAGGTTCAGAGACCGCTGAGACACCTGCAGGAAGTTATTCAAAGTAAACTGCATGGCGATGTGAGTTGTTTACGACACTCAGAAGAAGCAGATTGGCAAAAATGTTATTTCTCGGGAAGAATGCTCGCAGGTGCGAGATAGTAAGATCCCCCTTAAGCACGAGGAATGAGTGGGAAAATTGGATGGAAGCCGGAAACGAAGGATGTCAATGACCTCTGCATTTGAAAGGCAAATGTCATCTCGCAGCGGATGATGATTCCCTGTAATCTCATTGCATGCATCTGAATCTCGTCGATTTAATACGAGAAATCGAGATTCGGGGTGCGACGGCAGAAGGTTTCTGATATTTCTTTCCTCCTTTTCGGAGATATCTTGGCTCTGAATAAACGTCAATTGGATGAGCCACCCGGTGTATTAGAGCCAGATCACGCGTGGATCCCTACGAATACGATTCCGATTCCGCATCGGCGACGAATCCGCCGAGTATGATCTATCGCACAAAAACCCGTAAGCCCGGAATACCGGATCTCTTCCGAGAGACCGGATCGACGCGGCACATCTTTGAATTCCGGACATTCCGGAGATTCCGGGACATTGTAAACCCATGTAATTTTCATCTGGCAAGCTCGTTTTAAGCTTGAGCAGTTGTTAGGCCGTTTGAAAAATCTCGCAGGAAATTTTTTTGTCGCGTCTAATGGAAGGAGCGAAGGCGATTGATCGATATGGGTAATTCGTCGCGGACCGTTCCCAGCCCCGCACCATTCTCCGATGACCTCTGTCTATCTGCTTTTTCTTTCTTTCCCTTTGCCCGCCGCCAATCTACGAAAGACAAACGGACAATCTGTTTCCTTTGGCCGGATTCAATTATCTCAAGAGCCGCACCCTAAGGAGCACCATGGACAGTCCCCGATTGGGCCATAATACACGCGGAAAATCCCACTCGGCTGCAGCTTTCGAATTCCCGTTGTGTTCACGCTTGAGCTTTCAGGGCTAGACCTGAACAAGACAGAATGAATGGAATCGTATAGAACAAGGAAAATGGGATGAGTTCTCGGAAACACTCCACAAATCCTCTGAAGCATGCGTTCACAAAAGGAATTTCCCACGCGAAACTACCTCACTTCTTTTTGCAGCTGAAGAGAAAAAGAGGAAGAAAAAAAAAAACTCTCTCCCCTCATGAAGGGACCTTAGCCAAAGACGTATCAGGATGGATTTAGTTCTCGATATTTCCCCTGGGAGCAATTGCTGAGACCTTTATGAGCGGATTTACGTCTTAGAATTCTAAACGATATTTTCCGTGCTAATTGTGCAGGCAATTCATCACCTAATCTCTCCCGACCTCAGCGTACAATCTTCAATTCTCTTACTGAAACTAATTCACAATATTGCTTGCTCTTGGACTGATTCGCGATTGTTTTCGCGATCCCACGGGCTGAAGCAAAATGGGAAAGGTTACGCAGGACACAGGAAATAATCATGAATGCTCTTTTGCATGCAGCTTGATTCCAAGAATACCTTTTCTAGGAGGGGGGAAAGGTGCATGAGCAATTAAATGAATTATTGAGCTTATTAATATGCAAGGGCGAGTCAAAGAGTAAACAGCCTTAAAGTAAGATGAGACGGCTCCTTATATCTTCTGCATCGCTCCGCTTTCATACGCTTTCTATTTTCGCTCTCGGACTGACAGATGGATCCATTGCTGGAAAGTGTGAAACAGGTGTGTCCCTTTACAAAACTTCCACCTGCATCAACCAGACTGAATGGCCAGGTGGATAGGAGGTGGATTTGGAATCAGGTGGATGTTCCACCCGGTGAAAATCCACCTGGTCATTCGCGGTCGTGTTTCTCGAGCCAGGTGGATGTCCCTGGTGGATTTTTAACCAGGCAGACGCCGCTCCAACAGGTGGAAATACGCTTTCGAGGACATCCACCTGGTTCCAAATTCGCCTGACAGGTGGACGTTTTGTAAGGATCCCCGCAAGAAGCGTATTGATCAGCTCTCACAGCTGATCCGATTCCCACTCGTCATCCCAACAAGTTTTCTCCAGAATTCTCCAATGAGATCCCGTGCAGAATGGAATAGTTTGATTTCCCTCACAAAATAATCCCCCTCCTTACCCTTTCCTCTCTGGGAGCCTGGATACGCAAGCAAAGCTCCTCGGGAATGAAGGAACGGAATAATGTGGCATCGATTATGGAAGGAATCACGAACGCTTGTAATGCATTTCAAAGAAGAATGCGATATTGCGCGGTGCGAGATGACGCTGCCAGAATTAGATCTTCGAACCGAAACATATCTCCATGGTGATTAATTCCATGCTTCTCCCTTGTGTTTCGCCTTTTTTTCTTTTCTATTCTTATATTCAGGAAAGCAAGGCGATGCCAGTAATCTCGACATGGCGATCGATGAGACCGAAGAATCCTGTGACCGTTCTTGTTCATTCTCAGCACTTGATTTTGTTTTTCGGAGAGAACAGGTATCTACAGGGTGGGACAAAAACCTTTTTCTCCCTTCCCCCCCCCTCCAACTCAGAGCAATCAGGTTACGCAGGACGCAGTAAATAATCATGAATGCTCTTTTGCGTGCAGTTTGATTCCAGAAATACCATTTCTAGGAGGGGGAAAGGTGTATGAACAATTAATGAATTATAGAGCTTATTAATGTGCAAAGACGAGTCAAAGAGTACACAGGTTTAAAGTAAGATGACTCCAACTCAGGACATTTTAGTTATTAACTTATATTGAGTAAATTCGATTGGAACTGTTTCTGATCATTTTCAGATAAATATATCAAAATGGCTGCTACATACAACTGCAAAAAGCGGAGAGTGATTGATATAATTAAATGGATCGCATTTCGTGAGACTCAAGCCTCCAGAGAAACCTTACTCGAGTGCTCCAAGGCGCTTATCTGAACAGATTTTTTTCAAGAACTGCTTGAATACTACTTTTATCGCCTGGAGGCTGTTCGTCTTGCAGGTGGTGGTCACATAGATTATTGAGTTGGTCATACGAGTTTCATTTTCATTCAGGAATATATTGTTAACTTGGTTGTTCCGGGTCTCTTTCATTTTGCAGCCCGGGGGGGGGGGGAGAAAAAGGTTAGGTCCCACTACGTATAGCTAAGATCTAAAGTTCGTCTGTTTAAGAAGGTTTATAGGAAGATACACAGGCTGGACAACGTGCATTAGATGAATGGCTGCATTATATTCGGCGATTTCTCATAATCTAGTTATTATCTCCTCCTTGGCAAACAACCCATGGGATGAAATTCCCCAGAGATGGCTCTGCCTAGGGGATCTGAAGGACATCCCATAGATTCATCGAAGGGGCGGAATGCGGCGTTGGTTTTTCCGATAACTTTTGACTCTGTTTTTATCATGAGGTTCGTTCTCAGAACTCACGTTCTCGTCACTTTCACACTGGAATAATGCACTTTAACTGACACCAAGAATAGCCAGAAATGTTTAATTTCGTTGTGGAAATCACTGCATCGTAAGCTTGTTTATGGGATTTTATGTCGACTTTATTAGAATTTGCATATCAAGATAATGAAGAGCTCTGTCATGACATGCGTGTTGCACGAAAGGAACTCCTACGTCGCTCACTCTCGCCAATCACGTCTTCGGTAAACAAGATCCTTATCACCATGCATTTCTCGCGCTATCCTATGAGAAAGAAGTAGCTTTCGGCTCATAAATGAACTTTCATATGCATGAGAATAGCTTTGTATTGCAATATGGCTTCATTCTATAAATACGTCATTGTAGGGAGCACTTCACAACATGTTTCTTTTGAGAATGACTACTGTTCTGCGATCGATTGCATCGTCCCTTACGAAACCTCCACCTGCATCCACCGGGCTGGACGACCAGGTGGAAAGGAGGTGGATTTGGAACCAGGTGGATGTTCCATCCGGTGGAAATTCACCTGGTCATTCGCGCACACGTTTCTGGACGCAGGTGGATGTTCCCCCCAGGTGGATTTTTAAACAGGTGGACATCGCTCCAACTGGTGGAAATACGCTTAAGAGCATATCCACTTGGTTCAAAATTCACCTGGCAGGTGGACTTTTGTAAGAGGAGATTGGCCAAGAATTGGTAACTGCATGCCTCAGACTTAAAAGGAAAAGTGTATTGACTGCTGTCTACTCTGCATTCGTAATCTGTCACATGGTGAGCATTGGTGACGTACGAGATTTCCAATCGTTCCATATTCCAGACGATTCTACGAACGCTGAGAATTCAAAGAATTGTCAACTTAGGAGCACGCCTTCCTTTTTGGCTGCAAGTCGTTTTCAAGTATTCTCGGGACGGCAGATAAGTATGTCGACACATGTTAGCGCTGACCGCGAGAGAAATTTTGCAGTTTGCCCCTTTGTGGTCTTCATGAGAATGATTGTTAACTGATATATTTATTATTTATTGAATATATATATATATATTTATTGATTTATTTACTGATTAACTGATGATTTGTTCGATTGGCTGTCTAATTGAATGATAGATTGAACAATCTAGACAAGCTGGAGGAAGGGAACTTCTCAAAATGGATTCGCTACTGTTCGCTACACTAAAGGATATATTCTCAGTTCCTCCCTGTAGATTCCGAGTAATTTAGAAATATTTTTGCGTATGATAAGTACATATTTATTTTTCATTTTTTCCCGCCTGCTTCGTTTCACTGTTTCGGTTTTCGAGAGTATTTCAGCGCGATATATGAAAAAAGGCTCAGAGAAAAAAAAATCGATCTTATCATACCTGTCCTAATCGGAACACCCTATGAACGCGGCAGTTCTCGCCCGAATAGGAATCTCTTGTGATCGATCCCTTGGAGAACGACGGTCAAATTTTCTTCCTCTAAGCTAAGAAAGTGACGTGAAGAGGGCCCGGTTTCATTCCGCAGAACAAACATTTGTTCCCAACTGATACCGCAAAATGAGGCAGACTAAGCCTTGATGAAATAACCGGTAGCTTTCATTAGAGTTCCACGGTGAGGAATATCATCTCATTTGCTCCTAGATGTACCATATCGTTCATTGCAACCTTTACCAATTGATAAATTTATTGTATATAATTTAAAACTATGGTTTAATGCCTTTATATGCAGTATATTGATTTAAATAAGACATTTTCTTCTTGTTCGAGTGCATAGTAATTGTGGAACCGCTATGCGGAGGCTTAATTGGAAGCTCACTTTTCCAGAATATCATTATATTCAATAGTTAAACAAAAAATTGCGTTTTTAATTTCTGGAGTGAATGTCGTTTCCAAATAATCGATAAAATGTTATAGATCATTCATAGGTGATCCATTCTGCATTAAATTGTATTCAATTTAGTTATATACGTGATTCTCTGAGAATTTAGCATCGCATTCCACAGGAAGTTATACACGTAACTTGGGAAGTTCAACTGGTATAAACCTACTAGTTTGATTTTTAAATTGCCTCATTTCGTTTGCATTTTCCGAGAGGAGAATTTGGTCTAGAATGTTCGGGATCAGGCCTTAATTCGATCTGTCTCCGAATCGATCGAATGATGCAGCTGAATCGAGAGGGTTGGCTTATTAGATTATCATATCTCTGCATTACCGACTTTTCTTTTCCCTCGTTTTCTTCTTTGGGATATCCTTTTCAGAATCCCTTATCATTTGAAGATGATGTTATCAGAGAAAAATATCAGATGATGGAAATCCGATCAACATATTGAGATTCAAAGGGAATTACATCCCTTTGTGTTTTTTTTTTAAATAGGATAATTAATTCCCTGCGGCTCTTAGGAAATACAATATTATGCTTTTGCTGTCTTTTCCTGATTCTCCTTTCAATCGTCATCAATCTTTGTGCGGACCAAAGTTTTAATTTCAAACTCCACAAACTCCACTATGAGCCTTAATGCCGGATGTCTCTTGACTTACTCCGGGTTTTAGATGAGATGCTTCATCCCCATAACTTTGTTCCCGTGCCTGATGGGAAATTGCACCCGATGACATAGAGTGTGGGTGCGGATCATAAATATGTTGGGAAAAAGTAAACTTTGTATTGAATTTTCTCCCCGTTCCGGTCCTGGAATCAATAGAGAGTTTTATTTACCCCGTTCCCGATGACGGCTGACGTCACTGGTGACGTCACCAGCAGTTTTTAAACGCGTGAGGAAGACGTCTAAGACGTGAAGGGACTCTTCCAGCCGTTCTCTCAGGAACGTGATCGCGACGCAAGATCCACCAATCAGGAACGACTTTATAGGCGCGTGATCTTCGGTACAATGCGTGATTCGTTCAAGTCAGTCATCCCGGAAGGAAAGCTAGTATTGCTGGCGAAGCAGCTGAAATTCAAGGCACAGT